>JAMKPZ010000077.1:0-136462 GCA_024699675.1 Amphibolis antarctica
AATTATTAAATCTATCTTCAATTTATTTGTGAAATATTCTTATAATTTGTAAAATCCTTAATGAAAATATTAGGGTGGATTTGATTTTTAATTAATTAATTTTGAATTAAAAAAGATTTTGATTACCTACTGTGTTAAATAATTTAGCATTAAGTTCAATATTTCCAATTATGTTCAATTAATAACTAAATAAATAATTAGCAAATATAATTACGACTTTTAAATTACCATCAAATTATGAATTAATATTAATTAAGTTATATCCTACAATCTTGCAAGCATATGTGGCAGGAACTTGAAAGACTGGTGTTTAAGTTTAAGTTCATAAGTTATATCCTACAATCTTTCATCACATGAAAGTTTAAGTTCACACATGATGAAAGATTCGGTGTTTTGTGTTAAAAAACTGGACGATTGTATTAAAAGACTGATGTTTTAACATAAACACATGATTTTTTAAGTCAGGTATGTGCGTTTTAAAGTGCACGTGTGAATAGTATTAGCGTTTTAACTAATGAACCATAACTTTAAGCATAAATGATCGGTGTTTTAGCAAGGTATGTGAGATTTTTAAGTTAAATACGTGAAATTCAATTTTTAAGTTAAGAATAGTACTTAAGCGTTTTGTGTTAAAAGACCGGACGATTGTATATAAAGACCAGCATTTTAACATGAACACATGATTTTTAAGTCATGCGTGTGCGTTTTAAAGTGCACTTGTGAATAGTGTTGGTATTTTAACTAAAGAATCGTAACTTTAAGCATAAATGATTGGTGTTTTAGCAAGACATGTGAGATTTTTAAGTTAAACACGTGAAATTCAATTTTTAAGTTAAACACATGAAATTCAATTTTTAAGTTAAGAATAGTACTTAGGCATTTTGTATTAAAAGATCGAACGATTGTATTAAAAGATCGGTGTTTTAACATGAACACGTGATTTTTAAGTCAAACGTGTGTGTTTTAAAGTGCACATGTAAATAGTGTCAGCATTTTAACTAAAGAATCGTAACTTTAAGCATAAATAATCGGTGTTTTAGTAAGCCACGTGAGATTTTTAAGTTAAACACGTGAAATTCAATTTTTAAGTTAAAAATAGTACTTAGGTGTTTTGTGTTAAAAGACCAGATGATTGTATTAAAAGACTGGCATTTTAACATGAACACATGATTTTTAAGTTAGGTGTATGCGTTTTAAAGTACACATGTGAATAGTATTTTAACTAAAGAACCATAACTTTAAGCATAAATGATCAATGTTTTAGCAAGGCACGTGAGATTTGTAAGTTAAACACGTGAAATTCAATTTTTAAGTTAAGAATAGTATTTAAGCATTTTAAGGATATAACTCTAGATATCCTTCGGATATTTATGTTAAAAGACCTGAGACTATATAAATGGATTTAACGGTTGAGTGAAGAGTGATAAGGAGTTTTGGAGTCGGCGAACCAATAACTAGAGGCGTGTACCAGCTTGTGAGCCGACTGCCGTGTGCTTACTCGGAACCCATACTCGGCTAAGTGCGGGTGATAACGAGTTTTACCGCCTAGGAGGGAGCCGAGGAACCAGTAGTCAAGGTCGTGTACCGGCTTGCGGGCTAACTGTCGTGTACCAAATTTCACCCGTCGATCAACTTACAACCGCACCTGTAGAGTTTGCGTCCCCTAAATAATTTAGCATTAAGTTCGTAACATAACGGTAGTATTAAGTTTGTAACCAATCTGTAGAATGTCAATCGACTTACAATCCATTAGCTTTTGAAAATTCGAATGGTTGATTTTTTAATTAAAAATGTGGTTTCGTTTTACTCATACATTTGTTGTTCAACTCATACATTTCAGATTAAACATATTTTACTTTGTACCATATACTAAAATACTTAAGGTAATTAATAGTTTCGATTGGGAAAAGGAAACACAGGTGAAATGTGATTTTCTTTTCGTGTTAAAATAAAAGAGTTACTTTGGGAAGAGGAATCGTAAGTCTTTTGCATATGTGACAATGGTGGAAGGATTTTTTTTCACTCTCTCTCTACTTTTCCTATCACTCTCTCTTTGTCGTCTAACTTTAATTCAATGGACACCTATAGAACTGACTTCTGTAAACATCTACAAAGTCATTTTTCCATATATATATATATATATACACTAAAGTCAGTAATAAATAAAAAAATAGTAGATTAAAATAAGATCTTTTATTAAACTTATAATCTTAAGTTTGAAATTAAGTAAAATTATCTCAAAAATAATAATTTTCAAAAAAATTTAAAAAAATGGTTGACATTTTGAAAATCATGTGTACCATACATAGAAAATGTTACATATAATTATAACATCAATGTTGCATTATTAAATCAATATACAGTTTAAATCTGACCTAATGTTATGGAATGACTAGCCTACTTTTAACTCTCTTGTCATTATACAAAAATAAACCTCTTGTGCTGTCGTTTAAGCATGAAGAAGAATAAGTTTAAGAGCATTTTAATTGGCAAGTAGATTTATAGTTTATACAATAAAAGATCAACTTTCGATGAAAAAACCGGGAAAATACATCAAATTAATGTTGCTTGAAATTATTTTATCATCTTAATAAAGCATGTTAGCACAATGTTATAAGTATATGAAAATTTAGGAATGATATACATGCATACATACATACATATATATGAGGCTAGTTTGCATAATTTCAAAGTTTTTGGGATAAAACCAGAGGTACCAAAAAAGAAAAAAAGATTAAGGAACAACTAAAACACAAATATTACCACTATAAAAAAAACAAATCCAAAGATTGATTTTGATTTCCAAAGATCCTTGTCTGATCAGATGGCCTTCATGTAAACAATAGTCTCTCCATGTGGGCAACAGAGAGGTCTGCAACCAGAGCATCTACAGCTGGATTTGCATTTAGTTTTTGACGTTTGGTCGCTTCTGCAACAGAGAGGTTTGCATTTATTCCCGAAACTCTGCAATGCTTCAAAGATAGAGTTTGATATTTTTCCGAAAAATTGGTTTCTGAAATAACCAAAGTAATTCAAAGCTCACAGACCAATACACTTTCAGGAACAAAAGCTTTAATTCCACCTCCAAAATGAAACTTTCAAGTCTCGGAAGAACTTGTGAAATGCAAGTGTACATGAACAAACGTTACAAACCACATTGACCAACAGAATAGAGTTCACACATCATGGCAACTTGGGACCACCTGCACCAGCAGAATGTTTTCTTCTTCAAAGTGGCGCTGCACCAACAGGATGTCACAATGACAAAAACGAAGGCAGTGTGGTTGCACTGGTAGTTTATCAGGGTTAATAATGTTTTCTTCTAGTTGCAGGCTGCATTGGCTTGTGCAAATTCCTTGGCTTGAGCCATAGCAGCCTCCTTTGAAACAAGTGCTTGAATGAGCAGCGTCTTCACTTCCCAAGCATCATACGGATAGCCCGGTCTTGCATATGCATTGAGGAGTGCAGCACTCGACTCCTTGATCAATTGAGAAAAAGGGCTACCACCCACATCGTCATTCCTTTGTGTTGCTTCTAGCATGGTCAGACCAGCTTCATAGTGCTCCAATGCTGTGGATCCAAACACCTTGGATAGTGACGATGCATGGGGAACCATCTTTGGCCATGGCTCCCTTTTGCTGCTCCAGAACCTGAATAATTTGTAAGATGCATGCAGCAGTAATATACAAGTTGACTTACATTTGAAAAGCACTAGTTGGGTTTCCAAGCCTATTTGCTAATAAAACAACAGCATTCCAAATTATAATTTTACTACATGAAGTTGGTCGCATGAATCTTTTCCTTTCATATATTTCTCTGTACATCATCACCATTCTTTTGGTTTCCATCTTTCCACATACCTTTGTAGACACATTTTGGGAGCTGACAAGACACCGGATTTAGAGGATGCTTTTGCCACCTCCACTCATTCCTCATCGTTTGTTATTTGATCAATCCACCTAGGTAGCTTCATTTTCCTGTAAATGTGGTCATTCTGGTTTGGTGCGTGAAAGATGACAGAACACTTGATGTCAGCACCGTGGGCAATATGCACATCATTCGAATAATTGTTGGGATAAATAAGTGTTGACCAATATCAACACTAAAGCCACAGCTACCTATAGCTACTTCGTTTGGACCTATGGTGACCATTTTACAAGCAAATTATGATTGTTTCCTTCAATCACGTTACATAAATACCACAGCCATGAGTGTTCATACTTCCACTTCAAATCCAAATGGTGTCTCTTAGGCTGTTTTACTTACCTCCAATCATAGTTCTTGGATTATAGATTTTATAACATCTCCTCATATGCATCAAGTGCATCTACTTTATTTGATCGTCCATCCTCTATTATCAATAAATCCAATGTGTCATTGTCAATAGTCATTCATGCTGAGTCCACAAGGAAGGGGTCATACAGGCCTTTTATCAACTCTAGTTGAACAATGTTTTATATGTTCCGAAAACCTCTTTTAATCTTTTGTCCATCAATTCAATTACTACCAATCTCCAGTGGTGTGTAACCTTCTTTCCATTTCTTTGTATCTTCCAAAACCTACAGATGAGAAAGAGGTTGGTTTGAGGTGTAAACAGAGCAACAGGGTGCACCTGCTAGTTCAAGATGATATACCATCAAGCTTGTTAGCATGCATGCCTACCAAAGGCTCTTTATTTCTTTAAGAAGTTGGGTAAAGCACTCCCTTGGGTCTTTATTTCTTAGTTTGTGAGTTTTGTCAACTCGAAAAGCACACTAGTGCTACCTATTGGAATCTATCTTGCATCTGCTAAGAGTCCTATTAGTCTTCTGTATTGTGATGTATACAGTACAAGTTGTGTGTCTTCTATTCATGCTCACAAATACTACTTAGTGTTTATTGATGATTATTCTTAGGTGTCTTAGGTATATCTATTGAATGATCATCAAGATATTGTTGATGTTCTCAAGAATTTTTTAGCTGAAATTCAAAATCATTTTGTATGTCCTAAAATTTTGTACAATGATAACACTCTTGAGTTGATAAAAAATGATTTTGAGTAGGTTTGCTCTTCTTTATGCATTATTCATCAAACCACTTATCTATATACATCTCAACAAAATGAGATAGCTAAAAGAAAACATTGTCATATTGTTGATATGGCTTGAACCATTATGTTGCAAATGAAGGTCCCAAAATACTTATGATATGATGTCATTCTTACAACCTCATTTTTAATTAACTATATGCCTTCCACACCTTTAGGAGGTAAAGTTCCTCTCTGTCATCTCTATCACAATGCAAAACTATTCCCCTTGCCTCCTAGGGGTTTTAGTTGTATCGCATTGGTCAAGGACCTTTCTTTAGGACTTGATAAGTTCTCTCCAGGCTATCAAATATATTTTTGTTGGCTATTTACATACTTAAAAAGGGTATCATCTTTTTCATTTTTCCAGTCGTTACTATACTTCTGTAAATGTCACCTTCTTCAAGTCTCAATCTTGTTGAGTTGCAATTTGACCATAAGGATATGGTGTCTCTAAAGAGTGACTCGTCAATCACCAACATTCATGCACACCAACCATTATAGATATAACATCGACTATGACCACTCCTAAAAGGTTTAGCACCCCACTCCTTGGATGCATCTATGAATCCACCTTCCTCTCATTCTACCCAATTAAATTTTCCTATCAACTTACAAAAAGGCACCTATACATGCACTCAATACCCCATATTTAATCAGTCCTAATGAATTTTCTAATTAGATATCATTCAATTTATTATTGTCACATAAAGCATGTATTACTTAAATTTTGTTGTTAATTATATCAATGGATATTGGAATATGTTGATATGACGTGACAAGTGTGATCTTTAAATTTAAGAAAATGATAGCATACATGAAACCAATAAAGGAATGGGAAAAGCAGAGATTCCCACTTTGAAGACCATCTATGTCCACACTTTGGCATGGAATTTGGCTTAAAGAATGAAACATATATGTATTACAATGCATATAGAAAGATAAAGGGATTCTCAATCAAGAAGAGTTGGTTTAGAAGAATATCAAAAACTAATGGTGGTACTAGTATGGAATTTTGTTTGTTACAAAGAAGAAAAAGATGTAAAGGATAACCCTAATTAGGTAGAGAAGTTTATAAGCAACAATGTTCACAAGAGAATTGCCCAAAAAAGTAATTATTCATAAGTAAATACGAGTATGAGTAGTTGATAAATTTGTCATTAAACATGTTAAGAAATAAGGATTGATTCATACAAGGATAAGATCTCACAGACACATACAAATAAATTTAACCAATCTAAGATTAAACTCACACACACTAAACATCTAATACATCATTTACTCTAACACTCCCCTTAAGTTGAAACATCCAACTTGTTACAAGTTTAAAAGACATAAAAACAACGTACTTAAAAACATAAAAATTAAGCATTTTTTTTCCTTTTTTATTCTCCTTCATTTCTTCTTTCCTCCCCTTCGTCTACAACCTTTCAACTGCAACCCTAATAGGTGTAGTGGCGACAAATGACGGTGGTAGAGGCAATGGAGAGATGAAAACATCCATCTGTCACCAAGAGTTCACCAAGAGGGTTGCATTTGAGTCACGATAGAGATGCGAAGGAAAAAAGGGCAACAAGACAAACCATCTAGGTTTGATTCATGATAACTTGATGAATCACATGGCCATTATGCTAGCAACACATCATTCAATTTTTTGCTCTATCAACTTTCTACCCAATTGATCCTACAAATACATATGCTTGTCTCAAAGATTAAGTCATCCATATGTAAGTATAAACTAAATCATATTGTGAAACTACGAATGGTTCATTAAATCAATTATAGTTTATTTGATGATATCATTTTACTTGGATATCCATAGTAATTCTAGAGCTAATACATACACATTAAACACCTATTACATCATTTATCCTAAGAAAACGTAATCATTTTCATACCTCATCTACCAAGATATCCAAATTGCAATCTCATAATAAATTATCTTCCATACCATAATGATTGGTTGATACTTTATCAATATATGGTAATTAAACCCTTCAAAGTGACATAAGTCCTTTCCAACAATGGTCATGAAAGTAAAGTCCTCAAAAAGTTAGTGACCACAATAAGTAAAAATGTCAAAGTAATATTGGTAGAGAAATGTATGACAATAGTCAAGTATTTTCATGAACTAAGTAATAAATATCCAAATTATTTTTTGAGTTTGAATTAGAAGAGGATCATAACAATAAAATTATTTTTTGGATAAATTCATTTATTAGAATTAATCATCATAAGAAATCTACATTTCAGACTTATATATGTACAAAGAATCCAAAGACAATCATTACAAATCAAAACATTATAATCTACATTATAATATCACATGTACTTCAAGGCACAATACATTATTATTGTTCTTAGCACATAAGATGGAATGGCCTTGATCATGTGTTTTAGTTGAAATGTATTACCATGTATGGATCAAAAACTCCAATGGATTTTGAATATCAATGGTAGTTGTTTCAAGAGAAATATTCATCAATACATGGTAACTCTTGATTGAATTAAATGTATGATATACATTGAGTTTCTTGCTATTTGAAAGATATATTTAAAATGAGCAGAAGTCAAAAAGTTGAGAACATAAATGCATTTTTTGATGAATATCTTCAATCTCAAACTCTATGTTAAAGATTTTCATTCAATATGATAAGAGCTTATCAACACAACATGAAACATAAGAGAAAGGAAATTTCCAAACAATGACAACAATGCTTGTTCTCTTATTGTCCACATAAATTGAAATTTAGGTTGGTAAATGCTAGTATGCTACACAAAAAATATTTTTTCTCATTTCAAAATGATATGTGAAAAGTCTTTGCAAATGCTACTAAAAAATGGCAAAAGTGGATGATCACACTCATTAGTTTATTTCAAAATGAAAACCAAGTGGATCATCCAATTAACAAACAAAATTTTGTCTTAATGGGCTATTTCAATCAATGCGCAAAATAGAACAAACTTGATCGAATACCACATGATAAACTATCAACCAATCCTTTTACTATAGAAGATAAATTATTATGAGATCACAACTTGAACATCTTGCAAGGTGAGTTAAGAATATGATTATTCTCCATAACAAATTTGTCAAATACCCATACTCCTATTTTCTTATGAACAATATATAACCTTACTAAAAACTATCAGGAACATTACCACATGTCAACTTCTCTTCCTAAGTAGCTTTTAACTTTCATCTTTCTTTTGACAAACAAGATATTGTACTAGCATGTCACCATTAATTTTAGGATCTTCTAAACTAACTCCTAATTGCAAATCCCTTATCCTTACATATGCATTGTAGTACATATATGCATCATTCTCTAAATGAAATCTCATACCAATGGGTGAAAATAGATACTTTTCTACAAGAGTAGGAATCTCTGCCACTTTCATTTTTTTATTGATCTCGTCTATTATCATTTACTTCAATTTGAAGATCACACTCATCACATGTTATATCAATATATTTTTACATCCTTTGACATAATTGACAAAAAAAATTAAGCAAAACATGTCCAATGCAAAAAAGTAAATTGAATGGTACCTCATACCTTTGATTGACTAGTGCCAATGTTAGTGCAATGCATAGGGAGCTTTTAAAACCTGCATTCCTTCATTTCAACATTATCAAATTTTCCTTTATGCAAAATTGTTGAAGTTAAAGATTCTATATCTAAATTTTCTCTTGTAAATGTCTTCATTTCAACAAAATTTAAGTTAGGGATTTTATATTGAAATTTTCTCCTAAATTTTAATATGTTAAAATTTGTGATGTTACTACATCTACATGTAAAATTCCTAAAGATGTATTTTTTACATTCAACGATTTTGACAGATTATTTTATAGAGAAGGATGTCATAGTGGTGAAGATAAGTTCAATCCATAAAGCCAAAAAAATGTTTACTTAGAAGTTTACAAGATCAAAGTTCTCTCCTTCAAAACAAAGAAGTTGGAACACATCTAAAGCCCTAAGCGATTCAAAGCCCTCTCCTCTAGAAAAATGGAGAAGACAAAGTGCATTTATTAAATATCAAAGGAGAAGCTGAAAGTTGAAATGTGCTTGTACGAGATCAATAGAGAAGCTAGAACATGTTTATGATGGAGAAGTCGAAATGTAGCAAGCAAGATCAATAAAGAAGCCAATGTGTATCATGAATCCTCATTGACAACTTTCACTTAAGTAAACTGATCTCAACAATTCAATGAATACCCATAGAGTCATTACACATGTGTGCCCATATTTACATTTTTCCATTTTTCATTTTATGGATACTTAATATTTTTGTGTTTTGGAAAAATTGCATTAAAATATATGCTATTTTTGAAATTACATAAAATCCAAACACGAAAGACTTTTTCTTTTACAATAATTTTTATTAGATTTACAACTGAAATCTATTACAAGATCCTACACAACAATGGCTACAAGGTTGTTATGGATGACAAGCCATGTAGAGAGAATCACCAACAACCTCTCTATTTAACTGAAAGTTTCAAAAACATTACTTTGCATGTCTATAAATATTCATTCTTTGTATAGTGAATACCAAGAAAGACACTACCATCCTCTTCTTCCAACTTGCTTTTGCTCATATTTGTTCTTTCACTCTCAATTCATGTTCATGGATAGAAAATGCATATTTTTATGAGTTAATTTAGATGTCATGATTATATATTTTAGTTATTAAGATGATTTTGTGTTTAATTTTCTTATTTTGAGTTAGTTTTATAGTTGGTTGCATTTATGCATTTTTATAACTATGTTGTTACGAAATGCAATCAATTAAATAAGTTATACATTTCAATTATTGCATATTTTATATTAATGAAAGTTGCATAGTTTTCAATTGATTATTACACATGCTTTTAACATTTTTTGCTAAGTGTATAATAGTTTTTTAATGAAAAAATGAAGAGAAAAAAATAATGCCTTAAAATCTTCATACAAGAAGACAAAGTACACAAGAAGGCAAAATAAGCAAATGGACAAATGCAAGCATAACAACCACAACACCTCACCTACACGATAACAAACAAAGCATACACTCACTACTTGCGTGAAGAATAGTACGGGTGTGGTGGAAAATAATCCACCACTATAAAAAAAGGGGTAGCACTCCCGCATCACATATTCCCAAAAAAAGTCTCACATCCCTTCCACGTCCCACATTCCCACACTCCTGCGACACGCTCCCACCACTTTCCCTCCACCAATCTCCTCCTCCCTTCTAGATCTACAAGGAGTGAAGGCTTGCATTGGGTCAACACTACTTTCAGTGGTTCATGTTTTTCTGCATCGCACTAAGAAGCCTTGGTTCGTAATCCCTCTTTGAGGTTAGAATGTGAGGATTTCTTTAAAGGTGAAGAAATCATAACTTCAGTGTGATCACGATGCCTTTAAGATCGAATATTCTTATAGATCATGAGATTCTTCTTCCATTTCTTTCATTTCATCATTGATGGGATCAATACATAACTAGATTTTTCTTTAGTTTTTTTTATATACACTGTTTTGAAGAGATTAAACTCTATTTTTAGTGGATAACGAATTTGATGTTAAACAATGTTTAAATAGTTAGTTCAGTAACTTCTATAAATCTTAGCACAGTAACATTTTCTATTAGTGTTTTTTTTTTTCATTTTCAGTTGTCATTGAAATTTTCTTATATAACCTCACAATGGAATGTTGTTAACATAGATTGTAGAAAATTTTAGTTGTCATTAAATTTGAATTGCTATTCAATTTCAATGGCTGTGGATTTAACAGAAAATTATTTTCATGGATTTAAGTTCTCTCTTGTTTTGGGATGTTGTTTAACATATTTTTCTCAATATTATACACAGCATCTCTAATCATCAGAAATTTACTGTAGAAATCGTATTTATGAACTGAAAATTTGTTGTGCATTCATATTTTTGATTCATTTAGTCAATTAGTGTTCAACTATTAAATCTAAGTTAAAAACCCACTTGCTTATGGATCGACGTGTATTTACCACTGTCTACATAAGACACCGTATACTTGCAGTTATTACTTGGAACTAATTTTTCTAATCAAGTTTTTAACACTGTTGTCGAAGATCAGACTTGGGTCACCTGCGTAACAAGAGGGAATACTCACCATTATACATTTTGTTTTTTTCACCACAACTCAAGTTAAAGACAAATCAAAGTTTAGTCCTTCCTTCAAATCTTCTCATTTTTCATATTCTTCTATCTCTTTTGATCAACAATTTCTAAAGATCCTTTTTCATTAAAAGATGTTTCTGAAGTTACTTCTTTAACTACATCAATTTTTGATTCATTTCCTTCACTAAGATAACTACAATTTTCACTAGAATTTACAAAAAAAATTTCTTCATTTTCACTTATTTTACCATCTTCTAGTTGAATTTTCCTAGTAATTTCCTCACATAAATCTCCTAAAGCTTCTAATCTGGAAATTAAATCTTTTTTCTTTTTCTTTTCTTTTTCTAACTCTTCAATTTTCATTTCATCATTTTCGTTGTTTTCAATTTTTACTTGTCATAATTGATTTGTTGCTTGAGCAAATACAATCAAATTAAAAGGTTGTAAACACTTATTTGCAGTATGAGCATACATATTACCTCTAGTACATTTTTGAGTGCATTTATCCTAATTTTGAGCTACTAAATAAAATATGCAATCAGTAGTTTTATGAACTTTAATATTGCAAAACTCACAGACAAGAACAAAACCATTTTCAGAAAAATGAAATCTACTATCCATCTGTAATTTTAAAAAAATACTACTAACTATAGCAAGAAAATATCAATGAACTCTAAACAGTTTTAACAAGAAAAATTTAAGTAATAATAGCACATGCTTCCCTGACAATAGCATCAAAAACTTGTTCATGGGAATTATCTTCACAAATTTAATACAAGTACATGGTGTCTTATGTAAACAACAGTAAATATAGGTCGATCTATAAGGAAGCAGGTTTTAAACTTAGATTGAACAATTAAATACTAATTGACTTAAAGAATTCTGAACTTTTACAAAGTGAATTTTCAGCACTCAAACTCAATTTCCACAACAAATTTTCTTAATGAAAAGAGAAATGCTATATGTATAATATCGAGAAAATAGATGCAAATCACTATCTCAGATAAACAACTTGCACATTCACTTTACTTTGCAACAATGTAAAATAGGCATTCATTAAGTAATTAATCAATCAACAGTAACAATTTCAGATGTGAAGCATAATTAAATCCCATATTCATTGTTGTATTACATCAAAATAAAATAGACAGTAATTTCTGATCAACCTTTTTTTACGGAAATTCAATTAAATCCTAATTTAACATTAAATCTACTCAAATCAAATGCAAAAACTAAGATCTATCAATTGTTTAGCTATTCAACTATCTATCTAAACCTTTTTTTTTCAACATCAAATTCATTATCAACTAAAAATAGAGTTCAATATTTTTAAAACAATGTATATATAAAAAAACTAAACAAAAATTTAACTATGTAATGATCCCACAAATGAAGAAATGTAAAAAATGGAAGCAAAATCTCATGATCTACAAGAACATTTAGCCTTAAAGGCACTACGATCACACTAAAGTTGTGATTTCCTCATCCTTAAAGAAATCCCTACATTCCAACCTTAAAGAGGGGTTGTGAACCAAGACTTCTCAACGTGGCACAAAAAAACACAACTCAGCGAAATTAGTGTCAACTCAATGCAAGCCTTCACTCCTTGTAAATCTAGAGGGAAGGAGGAAATTGGCAAAGGGAGAACGATAAGAACGACAGAAGCGACAAGAGTGTGGGATGCGGAAACTTTTTTTGGGGATGCCTTTTTCTCGTGCCCTCCATCCGTGCTTTATAATGGTGGATTATTTTCCACCTCATCCTGTGCTGCTTTTTTTTCACACAAGTAGTGCATACATGAGTGTGGGTGGTTGTTACATGTGTTTTGTCCATTTACTTGTTTCATCTTCTTGTGTGTTTTGTCTTTTTACAAGAAGATTTCAATACACTATTTTTTTCTCTTCATTTTTTTCATTAAAAATATATTACACACTTAGCAAAAAATATTAAAAACACGTGTAATAATCAATTAAAAACTATGCAACTTTCATTAATATAAAATATATAATAATTCAAATACAATATATTTCGAATACAATAATTAAAGTACATAACTCATTTAATTGATTACATTTCTTAACAACTATAAAAATGCATAAATGCAATCAACTATAAAACTAACTCAAAATAAGAAAATTAAGCACAAAACCATCTCAATAACTAAAATATATGATCATAACATCTAAATTAACTTATAAAAATATGCATTTTCTATCCATAAACAAATTCCCCCATGCCTAAATTTTTGCTAGTCCCTTTGCAAAGCATAAGACTCAATCAAAACCAAAACTCTTCAAAACTGATCAAAATCAATTTACTCTAAAAATATATAAACATGTCATCATGACAAGCTATTCTAGTTGCAAAAAGAATCAAGTTAATTCAGTAAAAATAATTCTTAAAAAGTCTCTCACACTAAATTCACTTCCTCCTCAAGCATGGTAATTATATAAAGATTTTTCACTACTTAATTACCTCATCCAGTTCATACACTCGTGTAAGTGAAGTATATCCAAAAGTCAAGGTTTTCAAGTCCAATCTCTCCCTACTAACATCTGGAAACAATCTTAAGAATACTCTCCCAAGTCCATTGTCCCTTTATTTCTACTCATTACTTATTTTCTTTCTCAAATTTTTCCTCTCATTTCTTTCTATTTTTCTTCTTTTTTTTGATTTTTTTTTTTTAGCTCACTTTTCTCACAACCTAACCATCTACCCTTACAATTGCCTTCCACTCCAACCACTATGCAACATGAATATTAAGAGGTTGTCAAGCCTCCGTACCCGTGTAGTAACTTTTGTGAAAACGGGCAATCACTTTATTTCCAATGAGCTACCCTTTTCATGAGATAACCTCAAGAGTTACATCGAAGGCAAATTGTTTCAAACTGTAGTGAGTAACCTTTCCCTACTTCCCATAAACTCTAGAATACATGTGTAAGTGAAATGAGTGCAAAAAGACTAAAGAGGATTCAAAAGTAGCTAGTAAAGATTTTTTTTCACCACAACTCAAGTTAAAGACAAATCAAGGCTCAGTCCTTCCTTCAAATCTTCTCTAAAAGAAAAAACCTTATCTTTTACTTCCAGAATCTCATGGCAATTGGCAAGATAAAATATCAACATAGTTCAAAATTTTCAAAATTTGATTTCAAAAATTACAAAATTACGGATATGTTTCTTAGTATTTGTGTTACATAGTGACTGGAGTGAGAGGCATTTGTAAAGGTAGATGGTTAGGTTGTGAGAAAAGTGAGGTTGAAAAAAAAAAATTAAAAAAAAAGATATATGTTAAAAAAAAAATAAAAGGAAAAATTTGAGAGAAAAAATAAGTAATGAGTGGAAATAAATGGGAAATGGACTTGGGAGAGCATTCTTAGGATTGTTTTCAAATGCTAGTAGAGAGAAATTGAACTTGAAAACCTTGACTTTGGAATATACTTCACTTACACTAGTACGTGAGTTGAAAGAGGTAATTAAGTAGCGAAAAATCTTTACATAACTCTCATACTTAAGAGGTGAATTTAGTGTAAGGGACTTTCTAAAAATTGACTCTACTGAATTAACTTAATTCTTTTTGCAACTAGAGTAGTTTGTCATGATGGCATGTCTATATATTTTTAAATTGATTTTGATTAGTTCAAAGAGTTTTGGTTTTGATTGAATCTTATGTTTTGCCAGAGGACTAGCAAAAATTTAAGCATGGGGGAACTTGTTTACGGATAGAAAATGCATATTTTTATGAGTTAATTTAGATGTTATGATCATATATTTTAGTTATTAAAATGGTTTTGTGCTTAATTGTCTTATTTTGAGTTAATTTTATAATTGATTGCATTTATGCATTTTTATAGCTATGTTGTTAAGAATGCAATCAATTAAATAAGTTATGTACTTCAATTATTGCATTCAAAATATATTATATTTGGATTATTACATATTTTATATTAATGAAAGTTGCATAGTTTTCAATTAATTATTATACATGTACTTTTAATGTCTATTGCTAAGTGTATAATAGGTTTTTAATGAAAAAATAAAGAGAAAAAAATAATGTCTTAAAATCTTTATGCAAGAAGACAATACGCAAGACAAAACAAGTAAATGGGCAAACGCAGGCATAACAACCACGATGCCTCACCTACACAATAACAGACGAAGCAAGTACTCACGCATACACTACTTGCATGAAGAATAGCATAAGTGTGGTGGAAAATAATCCACCACTATAAAAAAAAGGGCAACACTCCCACATCGCGTATCCCCAGAAAAAGTTCCACATCCCACACTCCTGTCGCTCTCGCACTCCCACCACACGCTCTTGCCACTCTCCCTCTGCTAATCTCCTCCTTCCTTTTAAGATCTACAAAGAGTGAAAGGCATGCATTGAGTCAACACTACTTTCAATAGTTTGTGTTTTTCTATGTTGTGCTAAGAAACATTGGTTTGCAGCCCCTCTTTGAGGTTGGAATGTGGGAATTTCTTTAAGGATAAAGAAATCACAACTTCAATGTGATTGCAGTACCTCTAAGACCAAATATTCTTGTAGATCGTAAGATTCTTCTTTCATTTCATCATTAATGGAATCAATACTTAACTAAATTTTTCTTTTAGTTTTTTTTATATACACTATTTTGAAGAGATTAAACTCTATTTTTAGTGGATAACGAAATTGATGTTAAACAATGTTTAAATAGTTAGTTCAGTAACTTCTATGAATCTTAGCATGGTAACATTTTCTATTAGTGTTTTTTTTTCATTTTCAATTGTCATTGAAATTTTCTTACATAACCTCACAATGGAAAGTTGTTGAACATAGATTGCAAAAAATTTTGGTTGTCATTAAATTTTAATTGCTATTCAATTTCAATGGCTGTGGATTTAACAAAAAATTATTTTCATGGATTTAAGTTCTCTCTTGTTTTGGGATGTTATCTAGCATATTTTTCTCAATATTATACACAGCATCTCTAATCATCAGAAATTTACTGTAGAAATCATATTTATGATCTGAAAATTTACTGGGCATTCATAGGTTTGATTTATTTAGTCAATTAGTGCTCAGTTGTTAAATCTAAATTTAAAACCCACTTCCCTATGGATCAACCTGTATTTGCCACTATCTACATAAGACACCGTGCACTTGCAGTTATTACTTGAAATTAATTTTTCCAAACAATTCAACTTATTTGGCTTAACTTATCATGGTATCAAAGCATACAACAATTGGCCTGCATTTATCTCAAACAAAAGACCCTTATGACTTGCTACATAGATACAACTAGGAAAATATCAAGCCTTGTCAAACACCCATGCCACAAATACAAAGCTACAACCTTAAGAAGGTGAACCACTTTAAGATCCAACTCTTTACAGAAGTGTAATAAGAGCCTTGCAATACACGACATTGACAAGACCAAACATTTCATATGCAATAAACAAGGCATGTCAATTTATGTCTAATCCATATTCAACAAATTGCACAGTCACTAAGAGAATATTAAGATATTTGATATGCAAAATCACTTGTGGTCTACTCATCAATCTCTCTACCTTGCTCACACTTCAAGCTCATAGTAATGCTGATTAGGAAGAAGATCGTGCTAACAGAAGTTCTCTACATAGTTATTCAATATTTATGGGACCTAATCTAATCTCATGGAGCTCCAAGAAACAGGCCACCTCACTCAGTCCACTTCACCACCAATTCTCTGGTGTGACAATTTAGGGGCCACCTATTTAACAAAAAATCCAATGTTTTGTGCTCGTACCAAACATATAGAAATAGATTTCCACTTATAAGAGAAAGAATAGTAAGGAAACAACTACAAGTTTGGTTTATTGTATCACAATATCAGGTGGCAAACATTTTCATAAAACCATTGAGCTCTACCAGATTTGAGACACTAAGGTCCAAGCTTGCTCTTCAACATTCACAACTGCACTTGAGGGGGGATATTAGAGAATCCACACATGAAAATGGCTCAAAGGTTCCTATGGATGGCAGACCACGTAGGGAGAATCACTAACAACCTCTGTTTGTTGCAATTGAAAGCTTCAGAAAATATCACTTTGTGAATCTATAAATATTGATCCTTTGTATAAATATTCATTCTTTGAGCAAAGGCACTACTATTATCCTCTTCTTCCAACTTGCTTTTTCTCATCTTTGTTCTTCCATTCTCAATCCATCCCGTGCAGTCGAACTTATAAAACTCGGGTTTTCCTAAAGAAAACTTTTAGCATTAAGCAAGAAAATCACCATTCGTACGGCTACGAGTTCACAACAGAAATTTCATCCAAGATTCTCCGTACCCATAACAGCACAGCAAGTACCATAAACAAAATAAACCTGGTAGCACATCAGCCACAAAGTTGAGAATTTTAAGTTGGCTAAAACAATACAGAAAAAGGCCTTCTTACCCTTGCCCCCAAAAGAAAAGGCCAATGCGGTATCATGTTCCAAATTCCAAAAGCATAGAAGATCCTGCGGATAACGGGAAAGGATGGGTGGTGTTCGCTTACTGTGAAGTGCATCTTCCGACATTTCTGGTGTAGAAAACCCCCAGAAGGCCGCCGCCATGCCGATCCCAATCCCTCGCCGAGGTCGCCTCTGCGGCAGCCGAGAAGACACCAAAGGAGGCAAGCAGGAGCAGCGGCAATGCAGAAACCAGAAGCCCCCCACCCATGTCCCAGCCACACCACCGGGAGTCTCAGAGGCCTCTCCCCTCCTCCTCAACTCACTGGCTCAGCGTGAGTCGCCGCAGACGCCTTGGGTTTGAAGCCCTGGCGCGGTGACGGAAGCAGACGGGGATAACAAGACCATCCAAATGATCGTTTCTTTGTCTTAATTGTAAAGTATTACTTTTTGGTTTGTAAGTCATCGTTTACTTCTTCTTCTCCTTTTTTTTTTTTTTTTTATTAATATTTTTTAATTTAATCTTTTTATTATCAAAATTATATTTTTTTTCTCTTATTTTAAAATTATTTACTTAAAAATCATTTTTTCTCGCTTCCAAAGTGTAAGAGTGAAATTGGTGAATGATACCAAGTATTATAATTACATCTTGAAGAAATAATATTTAAAAAATAGAATTGTAATTTAGAAATTACATTTATTTATTAGAAAAGTAATTTTTACAAAATTTTAACTTTACCTTTGAATAGTTTATTTTTTAAAGGTAATGCAATTAAAATTTGTATAAATAGAATAGATATATAAAAGAGGAATGTCATTATAAGTAAATATGATTTTTTTAAAAAATATTTATACAAATATCATGATTTTTTTAATTTTACTTCTATTTTTAGTATAATTTTTTCGTAACTTTTTAAATTTTTCCTTTTTCACTTCTCTCTTTCCTCACTTTTTTCACTCCACCTTAAAGACAAGGAGAAATTACGAATACTAGTAATCCTAAGTCCACCGGATCATTTAGGACGACAGATAGATTGCCAACTGACCAAGTGAATTTTTTTTGAAGTTAGAGTTGTTATCATTCCAGAGAAAATTTCTTCTCATCCTATCAATGACCCTTTCTACCTAAACAAAAAAATAGAATCACAGAAAGAACCAAATCCATAGATAGATCATGGAAGATAAGAGACATCTGCATAGTACGATTAAGAATGTATGGTCCATTATTAGGGATTTTAATCCCTCTAAGGCCATGATCAACAGCTAGTCTCGGCATCCCATCTAGAAATTGAGACACAATAATGAAGAGGAGAGGAGATAGAGGAACACCTTATCTAAAGATTTAGGTAACCACAAGAGGAACCATTAAATAGCAGAGAGAAATGAGTAGAGGAAATGCAACTGTTGATTCAATTAACCCATCTACGACTAAAACCAAGGTTAGTTAGACAATTAAGGAGAAAAGACCAATTAATTTTATCTTTAAATAGTTGCTTAAGGAATTAAATGCTTTCCCAGTAGGCAGAAATTTTCTATCTAAAGGTAGAAGTAATCAAGTATATGTCATTATTAGATGACTGGAAATATGTGATACAATTTTTATTATATCAAATAGGCGTTGTTACTTAATCTGAGGGTATTAAAATTGACCGATTTGTATAAAATTTCAACATTTGACTTTTCAAATCCAAAAATCTCCAGAAATGTAATTCAAATTACATTCAAAACTTTAAGAGATGGTCAATTATATCATATGTTAATATAATATTATCTTGGTGATCTATTCTTGTAGAATGCATCGTGTGAGCTTCAGAAAATACCAAATTATGGCAAAAGAGGTTAAGTTATACTTTTAAAACGCTAGTTTGATTTAAAAAATTTGGATTGGTATTTAGATTAGTTGGCTGTTGTTACATCCAATAATTGGAAATTAAAGATCCAATAAAAAGGAATTGAATGTCCTTGGGTGAACGAACTGATTGATAAGAGAAAATTATATCCCATCTTTATTCTACCAGATTCATATGAACTCGTAGCATCATCCACTGGAATATTCAACCAAATACTTGTAAAAACCATAACTCCTTTGGTCAACAGAATATGTGGCTTTCAATCAAACGCCTCCAAGAACCATGACTTCTTCACGTCAAGAAAAATTGAAATTGTTGATAACCAAACCCACAAACTTTGGGTGGGTCAAAGTGATTCTTGGATTTTGTAGAAATTAAAGTTAACCTTGGTATAACAATAGTATGTAAAACTCACAAAATAACCATCGTTTCATCACCAAATCAAGTACAGCCTACATATTTGAAGCCATCGATTTAACAAAGAACTCCAAATATCAATCCAAAATAACATGTGCCAATGACCATAAATCTTAGATCCATAACAACAATCTACCCAAAATAACCAAATTTCTCATATCAAACAAATCAAATTAATCAGCAAACTTGCTGGTTCAGTTATAAAATGAATGCTAAGAAAAAGGGAGAAAAAGAACAAATTTAGTATAACATGCATAATTATTTACATACAAATTTCACATATTAGGCACATTCATGACAAAAATTTTCCTATATTTGACAAGGATTTTTTCCCAATGGACACCAATATTTTTAAATACTTTGGTTTTAAAAGTGAAAATAATTATAGAAATAGTTACCATATAATATAAACTGCCTTGGATTATAATGGAAACCTAGTTCAGGATCAGTTTGCAGAGACTTTTGGGTTTGCCAAACAATGCTTGATATTAAATAAAACTGACCAACTTTAACACCTTTAGATCAAGGACATCAGGTGGACCTGCAGAGGAACCCCAACCCAACAGACGCTTCTTCAAAACGCGCTGAACCCCAATTCAGGCAAAGCACACTTTCAGTAAACACGATCTCAAAACTTGCCACCATGGTTTCATCTCTGGTCTCTCGGTGGCATTGAGACGACAGAAACAAAGAGAGATCCTGTGAGTCTTTTTTTTTTCTGTTTATTTTGCTGTTCTAAGCAACAGGATGCAGCGGGGACTAGTAATGCATGGACAGGGGAGAAGGAAGAAAGGGGCCCTTAGCTGGGACCTAAGTAGGATGGAGAGCATGCCCATTTGTGCACAAGGACTTGTATGCTTTTGCAGTTTTGCTTCGAGTTTTTGTATTCCAGTGAAGTCTTAACCGCCTGCTTCCCACAGCCATTCCCACCACCAAGTAGAGTTCTAAAGCAGTTGGCCCTTGAAAGGCTAACCAAGAGATTTTCTTCTAGCTCAAGACACAAAATAAAAATTACAACAAAAGATCCATAATTTGAGTAAAATACATGTCTACCTTTCATCCGCATGAATTCCTAGGGTTTTGGACCACATAGCCTTCGTTCCTGAATGCTTCCTCCATGACAACATACCACCAGGGGAGTAGAGTATTTAAAGAGACCTTTTCGTTCTTTGCAAGAAACCCACAGTTGATGTGAAATTTCTCAAAATTTACGTTTATTCACAGAAGAAAGCTGCTCTAAAAAGTAGTAGGGATTTTGTTGGAGTCAAAAAAGAAAAAGATGTCTATTCAAACCACAGAACTGAGCTGCTCTTTTTAGTGCAAGCAAGAAACAATGAGATTACCTGGAATACCAGAACATCTGTTCTGAACGAAGCCCGGTAGAAGTGGTGGTGGTGGGAAATATGCTTGGACGGAAGTGGTGATTGATACAAGTGTTGTGGTGCAATTTATCTATCTAGAGTGCCGTGAGATAGCACTAAATCAGCATTTGCTTTCAGGGGCTTGCAACACAGTTGATCAATGGAGACAAGAAAAAAGCATTCATTGGGTTGCAAGTTAAACACTCGTTACCTCTTGGATGGCCGTAATAACCAAAATTTTGTTGCGCTTGCTGCTCTCAACCAATTGAAATGTGTTGGAAAAGAACAATACTGTTTTTAGGACAGATCAATAGCAGCTATTCCTGGTATTATTACAACATATAAGAATTTCACAAATAGTGAAAACACAAGATGAAAGCAAAACTAAACAAAGTAACAAACAGTACAGTCATGAAACGTTTGCTTAAGAAGCATGTTGATGTTCGGGTATTAATGAATTCCCAAATTTTAGTGAATTGATGAATAATATCATAATAAAGCCATGATCAAAAATGTTGGATCAAAATCGTTACCAACAAAACTATCATACTCCCCAAAGAACAAATGCATAGAACTAGAACTCTAAATCTACTAACATATAAATGAAAAAAACACACAATTTCATCGAGAATTCATCTCAACAGGTCAGAAATATGTTGTACTTGGGCACATGTAACATAGACTCTAGATGTCTTTTTTAGCTGATGATTCTAGACGTTAAGCATGAGTTATAAACAAAAGATAAATGACGAAATGAGCTGCAACTCTGACCATAAGGCAGATTAATGACTATTTTCTTTTTCTTTGCACCCAAAACAAAAGAGAGAGAGTTCACGAATTTTATTACCTTATAATGTAGATAATCAAACATCAACTTAGCAGCACCATCATTCAAGCAAAGATTCTGGATCTTTATATCACAAAAAATGGAAAACACTTCCAATAAATGGTTCCCTGATGATAATTCAGAGTTTCATGTCGGCATTTCAACTTCCCATTTGATTCTAAACCAGTATCATCCATAGCCGAGTATAAAAGTGTAAAGAATAATATGACCTACCTCAACCTTTTTCCTCACAGCTAGCCGGTATTGTTTTGGACAAGGCTGTTACGTAAAAAAAGTCTCCCACAATAAAATGCCAACCGGATAAAAGCACAAAAAGTGCATTTGGATCAAACAGTAGCCAAATTATCTACCTCTTCCAACTCAAGGTAAAACCAAGCAATAGCAACCATTAGTGTTGTACTGGACTTCTTGAAGACCTCCTGTATCCACTTTGCCACAATGGGGAATGAGACCTGCTCCTGTCCCTACGTGGGATATCTCTGTATGTGTCCCTACCCCAATCTCTACCATTCCGGTAATATGAATGCTTCCAATCAGATCCTCTAACAGTATCCCTACTTCCTCTCCCATTTCTTTCCCGATGCCTATCCAAATTCATGTTGTCCCTTCCTCTAGGCCTATCACGATCTCGATCATAGTTTCTCTCTCTCCCTCCACCAATACTTCCACCCCTGCTCTCTTCTTCCCTCTCCCTCCACTTCCTACGTTCTTCTGCTTCCTTCTCCCTGGCCAGCCTTTCTTCTTCTCTTGCCTTCTCTTTTGCCATCTGCATACAAAATGAAAAACTTTTTGTCTCCGTTTTTGAAGGGAATGGCACAGGATTTGCATAAAATTCCAAAAAAAAATGGTTTACCTTGTATTCACTGATGAAATCCCGTACCATGCCATAACCAATATGCTGTTTGCCTGATACATGCGATTGTGTCCTCTCTGCTGCATCATTTGCTACCAAAAAAGAACCACAAATCTCACAGAGAGCCATTTTCTTCTCCTGTGTAAGCATCAATAATTTATCATTTGATGACTGTTGGATCAATGCTGCTTTCTCAGTGTTTAACACGTCCACCTGTGGAGAATAGATGAATTTATTTCTACAAAAATTAGCAATTAAAAACAAGAAATTCATGATCCTAAAACTGAAATACCTTTCGCATGAGTGCCTCAGCTTCATCCACCTTGCCAGCTTCTCCAAGTGATTCAATTTGCTCAAGCAATATTTTTATTTTCTCCTCCAGCATAGAGAGCTGCTCAGATTTCTCAGTTGGGATGGGAGGAGGAGGTGGAACCTCAACCTCTTGTGCCAAACGTTCCCGACCACGCCTGACCTTTCTGTCCAAGTCCATCACCTAGAACAGGCACATCTCAGAAATTATATCTGAAGAATAGATTAAATACAGTGGTTTAAGGATTTAAATATGAACTAACCAATTTCTCACAAAATTGAGCCAGTTCAGCTTCAAATTTGGGAACATGTGAATCATGTCTGGCTGACTTCTCAAAGCTGAAAAAATGCAATAGAAACTTATTAAACAGCACATCTTTTATCAGTTTGTAGTTGAATAATATGAAACATTGCAATGCAACAACTTTTCGTCGAAGTTTATTAGGGCCTTTTCTGAATTTCACAATTTCTTTTGATTCATCAATCAATCATTTTTTCCAGCTTTACCCATTCAACTGAAGCAGAACTTTTTCTCCCAAATTACATCAAGTCAGAAATAATCAAACCACACAGGAGTGTCATAATAGGTATTAGTACACACAAGAAAGCAAATTCTTTTCCCATATATTAGTGTCCTGCCTTCCATTACTGTAGTTTATCACTTCCACCCAAAGTATTAAACTATGGTTTCATGTTGGACTTTTCTAACAAAAACAAGAAATGCATCACACTTCAGTGGAAATCTGGTAAAATGACGGGCATCTACAAAAATAAGCTAAAAACTAAGAATTTCAGTTTGAAGATTGAGGACAAAGCTAAAAATAATTAATTATACACATCTAGAATTAGTTAAATTCGATTTATAGACATTAAAAGTGCCACATAAACTTGAAACAGATATACTGCAATGCAAGATATTATTAAAGTAGGCAATCATTGCAAGAATAAATAAATCATGAAGCAAATAATCAATGAATAAATGAATAAAATATCCCCAATACTGACATCATCGAATTATCATTGTATATAAGTAGATCCAGGTAGAATGTAAGCGATGTCTAATATTAATCTTTAATATTTTAGAGAAAGCCTCAAAAATCAACAAATAACATAAAATTTCTAACTTCCTAATTCCCATGATTTTCCTACCTATAAGGTTCTTTAAAAATCAGTAATTATTTATTACTGATAAGAGGAAAAAGTATTCTCCCTTTTGTAGGATTCTTGAACGCCACTAAACAGAAATGGTGTCCAGAGGATTTTGCAGTTGCTTTTGGAAGAGAAAGATAAAAAAGGAAGAGCAAAGAAGAGAGCAAGAAGGCTAAAAGAAGAAAGAACGACTGCCTAGTGATTACTACATGGCAAACCAGTATGTGTACATGTCAGACAGCATGGCCAACACATTCAGGTCAAACAAGATGGCATACTGACACGGCCATGTCATCCAACATGTCATGTTACTGATTACCTGCAGTATCATTTTCATTGTGACGAAAACTGGCCTGTGATAGAGACATTTGATTAACACATGTGGAAGTTCAATTGCTTGCCTCCATTAAGGTTTCATGTTGCTAACCAACTTAAGACACAACTATTCTACAGTTCAGTTAAAGCTCTTCACGCTCACAAGAAAATTTGCTACAGATATTAATTTGAACTAGACTTGGAACATAATTTTGTTCTACAAAGGCAGTAAGCCTCTCAATTATGGAAATCTATATCCAAGAAAAACCTGTTCTGATTTTTGACATCATAATTACATTCAGATCAGATGCTTTACTAATCAAACGTAAGAATCGCATGAAGTAAATAAGCTACGTCAGAATACTAAATTTCTAGATTGCAAATAACTCGAACAGGGAAATAATTTAGTATGCCGATGTTGACAAAGTATGAAAGACTGAAAAAGACTTCTAGATTATTTGTAACGTATATAAACTCCACCAGTTCACATACATAAACAAAAGTTGAGTAACATTAATCACAAGCCTAACAAAATTAACTTCTTTAAATTTTGTAGACAATTTTTTCTCCAAATCTCTCACTTGGGACACATAAAGAAACAGACAATATGAAAAAAATTCAAAACGTAGCAAGACCAAAAGATAGAGAGATCCATAGATTAATACAGCTGATTTTACTAGCACCAGACCTGAATTAAAGTCTTATGCACATCCGCCATACTGAGAACATTTTAAAAAACATAATCAATAAGTACACATAACTTAGGAACAACATAGGAAGCAGAGTGCATATGTTGGCAAATCTGATTGTACTAGCAAATGAACTGCATGGTAAAACTCAAAACTAATGTAATACCCCAACCATTTTGTTAAAAGGTACAAAACAATGTATATTAAAAATACACTCAGGAAGTATGCAACTCTCCGGTTTGTAGAAATAAACAATTCTACAAGAACATACACACACATGGGTATAACTGGATCATTTGGTAACATCTGAGAACTACCACTTATAATTAAACACAGGCATTTTATATGAATTCCAATTTATTGGGTTAGGCCCATGAAAGCCCATCAGTGGGCAGAACAATGAATCAGCAAGGACCATTTAGCCTGTCTCTCACTCTTGGAAACACCACAATGGCTTGGGAAAGTCACTTCCTCGAAGGTAGGAGAGATTGAACATTTTGTATGACTAACAATTTATTGCACCAGACCCATGAAAGCCCATCTGAGTGGGCTGAAAAATGAATCGGCCAGGCACATTTAGCCTGTTTTCCACTCTAGGAAAAACTACAATGGCATGGGAAGGTCACTTCCCCAAAGGCGGGAAAGATTGGACATTTTGAATGAATTCCAATTTATTGGGCCAGGACCATGAAAGTCTAAGTGGGCTGAACAATGAATCAGTCAGGTACATTTAGCATGTATCTTACACTCTAGGAAACACTACAATGGCTAGGGGCCCTCACCTGCTTTGCAAGACAGGTAAGATTGGACAAAAAACATTGACCATAGAGCTCCTATCAGGGGAGTAGGCTGCAAGTCATCTAAGGAGATCATGAACCTCCCATTCCATTCTACTTGAGACTCCACAATTGACCTCAGGCCATAATACACCATCACCACTGATAGAGAACCTTTCTCATCCTCACTTATTAGTCTCATGCTCATTGGTCAAAGTGTAACGTCAAACCAGTGCTAAATCACACCACAATGGCAGTGATAAGTTAATCAAGAAGGATAGAGGCTTCTAAGGCCAAAAGGTAACCGAACATCCTGAGTTTTCCCTATTCATCAACTCTAGCCCCTTGTGCTTTTGACATTGACAAGGGAAAGGAGATTAGTGTTGGCAATAGAGTATGCATACACAATACAATCAAGCTCATGGGATGAAGGAGCAATCAGAAGCAAACATTCTGATTGCAAAATCAAGGTGTGTGGATTACTTGAGATTTCCATCGATGAATTTTGCATGGGAGTATGATCCATGATGCATGACAGCTTTCTAACAAAAGATGATTGCAGAACCTTTAAAAGTCAAGACTTTCCTTTATGTAAATTAAGGTCAAAGCATTAATTTTGATTACGACACATAAAACAGGATGCATTCAAAATACAATTGAGCCCATGGAACCAATGAGCTATCAAAGGTAAACTTTCTGATTGCACCTTCAGTACTAAATGCAAACTACTTGAGATTTCCACTGACGAATTTTGCATGGGATTGTGATCTATGATGCATGAAAGACTTCTAATAAAAGACTACTGCAGCACCTCTAGAGGCACAACTTTAAAGGTCAACACTTCCTTTTATTGTAAATGAATGCCAAGACTTTCATTTGAATTATGATCCATGAAAGACTTCAAACAAAGTCCGTTGTAGCAAGTGGGTTATGATTTCAAATCTGACATGTCCCTTATGAGGACAAATTGATGATGATGATGTTGTACATCTATTCTGTGAATAGTGTTGTGCCCAATCACCTAGGTGAATGTAGGGCGCTGAAGTTCAATTAGGCAAGTGCCTTGACCTTGCTTGAGAGCCTAGCTGGGCAACTATCACTTGGGCATCTCTTTCACCTGTCTGAGGAAATGTTTTAAATGGGTTAAAAAACCCAATTACCCATAGATATAAAACCCTAACCTACAGATTTTCTTCCTCCATCCTCTTAGTCCTAAACATAACCCAACATCCAGGCCACATCTCTGACAACATCATTTGCCACCACCAGCATGTGGAGATTATTAGGAAGAAATTAGGCAAAGCCGGGAGAAGAGAGTGATGGGGCAGGTGAGCATCCTATATATCAAGCAAGTGGATGAAAGTGTTGTACAGGTTGATGAAGTGGTGAGTGGAAATAAACTGGTGGTTAGGAATGGACCAAGAGTCTTTAGCATCTCTCTTTTTGGCATTGTTCTCCATTACATACTGCACCAATGTAATGTTGAAGAAAGTTATGAGCACTCAAGGCAGTGATAGTGTAGGATTTTCAATTCTGCAAAAGCCTAATTAATTTAGAATCGTTTATCCTTGCAACTTGCTTTCATATCTTCATTCTCACAATTCTTTGATTTTCATGGAGAACCTCTTGTAGGTGTTGCAATGGAGCAAAGATGGCAGCTTCTTAGTTAAATCATTGCACTAGATGTTGACCTTTGTAGCAGTCAAATTTGCAAAGTTGAAATTCACCTGAAAGTATGGATCCCCACTAAAATCGAGTTTTTTGCTTGGTAGGGATGCAATAATGCAATCACAAAAAAATGTTTCATTAAGAAGAGAGGCTTCCACCTTGCTAGCCTATGCAGATTTTATGGCAACCACCAAAAAGATCAGTGGCACTTATTCTTCAATTTCTCCTCAATGAGACGACTTTAGTGTGGATGGTTGAGCCTAAATCAAATGAAGCAAAGGGATATGACATGATTTGGAAACAATGGATAGGTGGGAGAGGATTGGATAAGTCTTAAGAGGAAAATCTAGTTAACTATTCCTCATGTGGTGTGATGGAGGCATTTGCTTGAAAGGAACAAGATGGTATCTTGAGGTGTGGTTCATTGAAGATTATTTTTGGTTCAAGGTTTCAAAGTGTATAGTGGATTGGACATATCGTAGAGTGCATAGGACTTGATGGAAAATGCAAATGGCCAAGTTTTGATAACACTCTTGTCACACATTGAGGCAACAGCAAGATTACTTTTCCATTGTTTTGAATTTCTTCTTTCTTTAGTATGGTATTTCAGAGTCTATTGTTTCTTAGTTTCTGTCTTCAACTAGGCTTCTCCCACAAAGCCTTTAGGTTTATGTATTAGAGATGCTAGTGAAACTTTATGCCTATTTATTTAGTTTTATGGTTTATTGGTATTTATTGTGTCAATCCATTGACACAAAAAAGAGTGATTTTTTCTTACTAACATCAAAGCCACTAGAGAGAGTTTGTGCCTAACAAAAATCCGAAAATGAAAAAAGATTCCAGAAGGCATTCAACTTTCTAGCATTAGGTAGCAGATGGAAATCTGGAATTTAACTTTCCTAATTTTGTCTGATGGTTCTAGTATAAAAGAAATGAAATTTCCTCTTTTCTCACCTCAACCCTCGAGAAAAAGGGAAAGTTTTTCAAAATCAACCCCGACTCACACATTGCAACCCTCCCTCACCTACATCTCTCTTCCCTGACGCAACCCACCTTGCCCACAACCCTCCCTCACCTGTAGCCCTACTCTCACCAACAGCCAAAATGACGATGACTAACGACATTCGGTCGATTCACCAATGCAGGGGAGGAGGGAAAAAAAGAAAGAAAAGGAAAAAAAAGAAGAAAAAGTATAAATATAAATATAATAATAATAATAAAAGGAACACGTAATAAATTTTAAAGAAAATTTATAATTATTTTTTATTTATTTCTTTATTTTTGAAACATGATTAATTGTTATTGTACAAGAATTTCAAGTTTTGTGATATATTAGGAAATTTACAAAAATTTGATTTCCATCTATACTTTTAGTCAGACACTAATGCCTCCTATTTTTTGATTTTTGTCTACACTTTCCATTTTCATTTCTAATTTTCCTTTCCATCTAAACTTTTCATTTCTGTTTCTGCATTTCTGTTAGGCACTAATGGGCCTTAAATCATAGTTGTTTAGGAAAGTACCTAGGCAACATTTGATGCCTAAATTTTTGTCACTTTTAGCATGATTCAGTGTTTTATAGTGAACTCCAAGAAGCTTCGCAATTCTAAGCAACTAGCAAGGAATTCCAATGAGTTTCTAAGATTTCCTCTTCTCTAGCATCTATCATAAGGCATGTATGTGTGTGCGCACTTACTGAATCTTTATACATATCATAAATACATAAATATGGTACCTAGGTATTTCCTAGGCAATTCTAAAGTGCCTTGGCACCCTTGGAAACCACATAGGTGTCTTGACAAGTATGCAATAAGAAAATGTTTTTCCCATGCCACATCATCAATTTGGAAAAAAAACCACCTAAAAGAACTACAAACAAATAGGCCCTTTGATAAATACCCAAACAATGGCACTAGGCACTTCAATATGAATTATATAAGCAACTAACTTCAAAATGTTTCTTCTAGCAAAAACACAACCAATAAAAAGAATCTCGAAACATGGCTACCATCTAATGTTCCAATCCTTGCATTGAGTGCATAGTGCATGAAAAAGGAAATAATGAACAAAATAGTATATTTGACAACCAAGTAAATACATTGAAGATATTGTGAAGAGTAGATAATGGACAAAATTTCAGCTATTGTTGTATAAAGACTGACTCAGACAACAATGTAGGAACGTGTTGGTGGAGCCCTGCATATCATTCAAGGGCTTACTCATTTCCCACAACTTAATTATTACCAATCTTTTGCCTGAAGCCCGGGAACAAGAAACCAGAAAACCACAAAAGAATGGTTCTCTTTTAACAGCCTTTAGGCTTAAGCCTCATCTGAAGCCTTAACAAAAGATGGACGATAATACAACAAAATCAAGCACAGGCACTCATCACACAACTCAAGTTGAGAATGAACGCAAAATGCACGACATGAACGAAATATAGACACGTAACCTCTATCAGGCACACACACCCCAACCCCCACAATCAATGTACAATAACAAATCGTTACCTTTCCTTCAGCTTCTGATCATGAATCCTCGGGCAGGGACCTGGCACCCAATCACAGAGAAGTTTTAACAATCTCTCTACCAGAAACCAAAAATAACAAACACTTCTTTCCCAAAATCATTAGTGAACGCAAATCAAATCATCGACCGAAGCACGCACCGAGATCGCTCTTGGTGTTAACAAACAGATCGTGTGGACAGAAGCGGACCATGTAGAACCCGCACACTTCCTTGTCATCCCATCGTACTTCCCTGAACCCCTTCTTCTCCTCCTCCGTCAGATTACGCGCTGCATCCAAAAAAACATCAAACCTAGATTTTCAGAAAAATATCGAAACATACCATCGGGAAAAAAAACTGAACTGTCAAAGTTTGGGAGAGCTCGTCCCACTATCAGACGGGTCTGTTCGGGTGGGTTGTCCCAAACCGTAACATAAACCCTCAGAAATCCGAGCAGAAATGCGCACACTAGCTAGTTTACCTGCACCCATCAGCTCGTCGAGCAAAGCTCTCTGTGCGTCCATGGTGGAGCGAAGCAAGAATGATTGGCAATGACCGAGGGTGTATTGGAAACCCTAAGCCCGACAATCACCCTCCCTCGGACGCGAGACGAGATCGGCCACACTCCGACTCCAACACTTGCGGGGAGAGGAGGGGAGCGATCACGTAGAGGTCGCGAATGGGTAGGGTTTCGTCTGAATTTTTTTTTATGTTCTGGAACGGAAGATGTTGTAAATATATATTGACAGGTTTACGAGGTTAAATTTACCATTTTAACTGTATTTGTTGTAACGTCTCAATCTACAGAAGTTGAAATTTAAGTTATTTTTTAAAATTTTTATTTTTTTATTAAAATAAGATAATTTGATTATTTTAATATTTTAATTTATGATTTAGAAGATAGATAGAGAGGTTCAAAATGTGTTTATTTCACTAGAATTAGATAAAATAAAATTAAAAGAAATTTAATTCTACTAAATTTTAGTGTTTGTGTCAAAATAAATATAAAAGAAGGATAAAAGGATGATTAATAATTGAATTTTCAACTCCCTTTTTGTGAACAATCATATTTATTGTTCATATAACATTAATAGTTATCACACAATTACGTATTATCATCTTCATTTGATAGATTTTTCGTAATCACGTACTATTAAATCTTAGTAAATCATATTTTCAATTTTATTCAATTCTAAATAATACAAAAATACCTTTATATTAAATTTATTTCTACTCAATTCAATTTTCATCAAGAAATAATTTTTTGTCAATTTATTTATATTTAATTCTATATATACAAACAATAAAAAGGAAAAGAGAGGAAATGATGAAAATCAATCTTAATGCATTATCAATAGTTAGATGAAATATATATAAAATCAATTTTCTACATATACCATTACAGTAAAAATGTTAGAGTTCGTATATAAATTCAATCTCTTACTTAAAGGTTACAATGATAACACAATTTTGTGATATTTGTAATCTTATCCTTGAAAAGCTGTAAACACATTTTCGTTGATTATGAATTTGCTTTTCATTTTTGAAGTTTTTTTCTTGTTAACTTAATTGATTTTTTAGACGACTTGTTCCTCTTACATGTTTGTCCATTGGATATCAATTTAGAGTTTAATTTTAATTTCCGTATTGAAAAATTTTTCAAAAACTTTAAAATTTAAAGTTTAATGAATTTTTTCTAAGATGAGACCGTAGATGATGTACTTCGTTTCTGCATTGACATTGTCAAAGGACATAACTGATTTATTTCTCAAGTGCATCTAAATTACTTATGATTTTGTGTGTCGAGACATCATTGTTAACTTTATCTTTATTATACATAACTGAAGTTACAATTATTTTTAATAAATAACTAAATTTTACAGTAATTAAAATTTAATTTTAACTATTATTTATATAACTTCAATCACATTTCATTAAATATTATTACCATACACAGTTAAAATTAAAATATTAATTTACCAAATAACATAACTACGTACAATATTTACATTTCCTCTTAATTTCAATTACTATCGGTTTACATTTATTTCAAAAATCTTATTTTTACCGACTCTTTCTAACTTTTCTTCGTTTCAACAAAAAACTTTTGACGTCAAAAACAAACTTCGACTGAAAAAAAGTCTTCTTTGTAATCAACACAGAACCCGTTCACACATCATTGTCGTCTGTCGAACCCCTCCTCCGTCGATATTCAGCGGATCTCCTCCTCATTCACACAGATCTCCTCATCCTTCGCCAATCTTCGTCGTTATTCCAAAGACTTTGGCCCATCTGCGCCAATCCTTCGTCAACACTGGAAACCATCTTGAGTTTACAGTAGAGTTGTAGAGGAAATCTGGGAGAGGAGGTTAGGGAAGAAGGGTAAAAGGGTAAAAGAAGAAAGAGAAAAAAAAAAAAAAAGAGAAAATGAAAGGAGGAAAAAAAAAAGAGAAAAGGAAAAATTAAAAATAAATAAAAGAAATTGTATAAAAAATAACTAAAAAGGTATAAAAATTACGTGAAAAATGAAGTCAACCTTACTTACAGTTGAAAAGACATTTTACAAAAATTTATGCTCTTGGATTTAAAATTTCATTGTACCGACGAATTTGTTATATTATTTTAACTTGATCGTTGTACTGAATCGGTTTATTGATAAGTTCGTTATAATGATTTTTGCTACGTGTTAAATCTTGAATTTTTTTTTTAAAAAAAAATCTTAGATTTTTTAAATCTAATCTTAACAACAAAATATTTTCAACAATTTTTCTAATTAGTGACAAATTAAAATTCATTATAACGATTTATAAATTGTTATACCAATTTTTCTTGAGTATCTAAAATTATGGATTTTCTTGGATTATTTTTTTAAGTAAATATTTTTTCAAAATCTTGCCTAAGTTATTTTGAATTCAAAATTCGTTATAATGATTTTGTAAAATTGTTATATCGATTTTCATAAATTCCTTAATTTACAGGATTTTTCCTAATGAACTTATTTTTCAAAATATTTCCTAAGTTTTGAGACAAAATCAAAAATCGTTATATCGATTTTCTCAGATATAAAATCATATGATCTGTCATATGGATAGTAAATCGTTATAACAATTGTTAAATTGTTATACTGAGTTTGGTCTGTGATGTTTTTAATAAGTATAAACTTAAAATCTAAATGAATGACCTATACTAATGTCTAAACATTTTTAAATGAATGTATGTACTCATGATTTGTCTTCATTAGTTTCAACACTTTCATCTTTAATTCCTAGAATTTCTTTAACACGCTTCTTGCAATTTCTTCATCCTTTCATCCTCTTTGCTTTCATGAATTTGTAGTTTTGACTTGATTCCTTCATATCTTCATTTTCTTCATATCAAGTTGTATAATATCATCAAAACTTATAAATAGTGAGTTCTCAACAATCTTCTCCTTTTTGATAATATCAAAACCACTCCACAAACATCCTAAGGAAGTACTTGCTTAAACACCTAATACAACATATACAACACTTATTACAACATATTTCCACAACTTACATTTTTCTCTTCCTTTTTGACATTTATGAAAGGGTGGATTACAACTTACTCTCTCTAAAAGAAAACTCCCCCTACATAAAATACTTCTTCTATCTAAAGAATGTACTTGAAGCACAAACATTCATGCATAGAACATATATCATAACAATTCAATCATACAATTAGATAAATTGAAATGCATAACTCTAATGTGAAGGGGCATCCTCGACCATCCTTGCTTTCTATGTCTCTTCCTCAACTATTAGATTTTTTAGTGCTTCCAATATCTGTTCTGTCTTGAAATCCATATAAGATTTCAATTCCCTAGAATTTTGAGCAATGCATCCCTTTAATTCTCTAAAGTGAGAATCTGTGTAATTTCTTGAATCTCTCATTTCTTCTTCTAGTCTGAAAAATCCTTCTATCATGTAGTCACTTAATTCATTGATTTCTCTTCCCAAGCTCTCAATATTATCTTCATCAATCACTGGTGGTTGAGAAGATGATGTTATCTATCTAGTAGATACAGTGTCCCTAGGGCTCCTGAATATATTGTTGTATGTGATTGTAATGGAAGCCACTTGTGTTGTTTTGAGGCCATTTAGATCCAGTAGAAGAGCTTGAAACAAAACCATCAAGTTCATCCCATAGAAGAGTTTTATTTTTACTCTTCCTATGCAATGTAGAATTGTGATAGCCCAATTTACATTCAACCCTTCCATTATGCAATAGACGGCTTTGAAAGTGTTTTTATTTAGTTCATCATTGTGTCCCTTTCTTTGGAACGCATTTGTGGACACGATGTGAGCAATGATTTTGTTCTCTTTGTACAGATATGTCATCTTATCAATCTTTCTAGCCCCTTTTATTACATCACTAACTACAACATTCATATCTTCATTAGTAAAAGAATGATGATATGTAAGCAATGTAACATATATTCCTTCATTAAATAATCCAAGAGTCTCTAAAATATTTTGAGTAACACCAAAGTGAGACCCATTGATGTAATTGTCAAAACCCTCATCAATGTCTCTCATATTCACATAGAACATAGAAATTGCGTCAAGACATACATCAATATGTGAAGGTTGTAAAAATTGAAGCAACCCTTGCACCTCAAACATGTTTTGTATTTCCTCCATTCTAGAAAAATTTACACATCTTCCATATAGAATTTCTTTGTCAAATTTTTTTTTCATGAAAGGCTTCTTTTGCCTTTTGATTTTTAAAAAACCTTGTGGGAAGTGAACTCCCACTCGATTCACCAACGAAGATTTGTTCTTCCTCTCTTGACACGTGGGATTGAGTTTCCTTCCTCTTTCCCTTAAGAACATGTAACATCCTTTTCAACATTCTTCCAAAAAATATGCAATAAACCACAAATCCTTCAAATTTCAATTGTAATCTTCGAAAATCAATGGAAAAATACTGAATCTTGCAAGAATATGCACAAATTTGAGCTTGGTCGATGCAAAACCACAATTTTCTTTCAAAAAATTTGAATATTTGCAATCCTATTTCGAAAAATCAAAAAAATGACGTTAAGGTTTGAAAATGTTCCCAAAATTGGGATGATAAGGTCAAATCTTACCCTAGTAATCCATTTTCCTCAAAAATGGCACCTTGTGAATAGCCTTCGGACATGGATTCACCTTGGGTGCGAAGGTCTATGGCAAAATCAGCTAAGAAAATGAGTTTTTCCCCCTTTCAGTCCTATTTATACTCTTGCAGTATCAGACAATTCATTATAACAATTTTCAAAATTGTTATAACATTTTACTATTCCACCCATGTATTTTTGCCCTAAATCAAGTCTGTGGTCAATTCGTTATAACAATTCTATATATTTTTTGTGGGTCTTCTAAAAATTGTTATAACGAAAATATGGTTTCGTTATACTGAAAAAACTTGTTTTTATCGTTATAATGAAATTACAATTCTTAAATGTGAGTCATCACACTTCTTAAATATTAATAATAAACTTCATATGTTCAACCAAAAATCTTACAAGTTCCATAATAATTTATTTCTGTTTATATACTAATAGCAAGCCAATATAATAAGAGAAAATGTTCATACCTTGCTAGCTTTCCATCCTTCTTTCTTATTTCCTATAAATCATGTAGAGATTAAGGACTTTGGTACCTACATTTTCTTAGGTCCTTGATGATTAGTTCTCAAAATATTGAATTTATTTCCAATAGGTAACTATATTTTCTTTTTATTTCTTTTTAAAATAAATACATAATCACCATTATAGACTCTTTTAATAAATCTACCACAGTATGGAATATCATCAAACTTATATGAGAGTCTATATGTAAGAGTGCACTTATACATATACTCTCTATCTTATCGTATGCAATGTCTCTAGATGCATTTCTTGACAATTGTTTGATTTTATTTTTCAACATACTATTTTTTTCTTTCAAATCACACTTGATATAATTAGTCTTGCATTTTTTATTAAGAGAATCTTTATTTTCCTTTACCAATCTACTAATTATTGTTGAGAACTCACCATTTATAGATTTTGATGATATCATACAACTTAATATGAAGAAGATGAAAATATAAAGGAATCAAGTCAGCTACAAAGTCATGAAGTTAAAAGAGAATGAAAGTGTGTTAAAGAAATTTCGAGAATTAAAGATGAAAGTGTTGAAGCCAATGAAGACAAATCACAAGCACATACATTCATTTAAAAAAGTTTGGACAGTAATATAGGTCACTCATTTAAATTTTAAGTCCACACATTAAAATCAAAACAAGCCAAAATCGGTATAACGATTTTTAAAATCATTATAATGATTTTTGATTATATTCCAAAACTTAGGAAATATTTTGAAAAATAAGTCCATTAGAAAAAATCTCATAAATTAAGGAATTTAGGAAAATCGGTATAACGATTTACAAAATCATTATAACAAATTTTGAATTCTAAATAATACCTAGGAAAGTTTTTGAAAAAATATTTACTTAAAAAATTAATCCAAGAAAATTCGTAATTTTAGATACTTAAGAAAAATCGGTATAACGATTTATAAATCATTATAACGAATTTTGAATTTATCACTAATTAAGAAATTTTTTGAAAATATTTAGTCATTATAATTAGATTTGAAAATTTCAAGATTTGACACGTAGTAAAATCGTTATTTTGAAAACGTTATAATGAATTTGTCGAAACACCCATTTGGTACAACGATCTAGTTGAAATAATATGGTAAAATGTAAAAACGTTATAACAATTTGGACCGGCTTTTAAATTAAGTTTGCATCTATAAATAGAAGCTTAATTCATCATTTTTACACATTATTCACTCACGATTTTTCATTCTCCTTCTTATGGCTCTGGTGCTCACGTCTCGAACTCGATTTGACGGATTTTGTGCTTCTATTGGAGGAAATCTTGAAGGTGCAAAAGCTTAAAGTTTGAATTCTTCACTCTTTCGATGTGAACTCATTTTGATTGCTTTATAAGGGATTAGTTTCGTTTTTCTTTGGTTGGTTTGATGTGTGTTCAACCTAAACACACGTGGGTACTCCTTTTGGAGTGGTGAGTTGAAGAGCTTGACCTTAAACTCTTGTTGGTTGAAGAGTTTGACCTTAAACTTTTGGTTTTGTGTTGATTGGAAGGTGCGACTACAAATCCTTGTTGGTTGGTTAGGTGTTCAACCTTAAACACTCAATTTGTAATAGTTTTAATAGTAATTAAATTAGACTCAAGCTTCTTAAGCTTGAGGGTGGATGTAGCTAGTTGTGAACTACTTAAAAATTCTCTGTGTACTTTTATTTCCACATTCTCGTTATTGTTTCTGCATCGAATCAACTATTTGCACGTTATTTTGTTTCGAAATTCGTATTCAATTTTATATCATATTACTTGTTTCACTTCCACATCATTTTCACCATTCGTATTTTGTTTAATTCGAATTTGAGTTAAAAATTTGTACGAAAATTCTATAAAATTTGGAAAATTACTATTCACCCCCTCTCTAGTAGCTGTGATCAATCCTAACAATTGTCTCATGCAAAGAATCACTTTTTTTTTCAAGTTCAGAAATGCATGCAATATTGTTTTATTTTTCTATTAAAGCTCTATTTTCCTTTATAAGCTTTTCAATCTCAATTTGAATACTATCATTTTCTTGTTGTAACTTATAACACAAGAAGTTTCCTTTTTTAATAATTTCTTTAGCTCTTTATACTTATCGTGCATGGTCAAATATGCATTCATGAGTTCATCATAATCACAATTATCATTTTCATTATCAATAGAGTTTCGAGATTCAGGATATACCTCCTCTTATTATGCCATGAAGCACACGTTGACTTGATCTTCCTTTGAGGTATCTGATTCATCATCGCTTGACGAACTAAGTTCATCCCACGTTGTTTTTAAGATTTTCTTGAATTTTTCCTTCTTTTTGAATCTTTGATTCTGCTGTTCATCTTGTTTTTCAAGTAATGGACAATATTTCTTGTCATGCCCATTTTGATTGCAATTGAAGCATTGTGAAAGATTGTCTTTTGAGGTCTTTTCATTCTTCATGCGCTACTTAAATTTTGTGAGTTTACTGAATTTTCTTACAAGCAGTACAACATCAGCATCAGTACCTGATCCATTATCACTTGAATCTGCATGAAAAGCAGTTTCCTTCTTCTTTTCTATTTTCTTGGCAAATTCAACTTTTTCTTCTCTTACAGTCTTAATTTGAACCTTATATGCGATAAGATTTCCAATCAACTCCTCGAGTGTGTAAGTTGAGAGATCTTTTGCTTCATCAATAGTTGTGATTTTCTTTTCCCACTCATCATTAAAACTCCTTAGAACTTTTTGAACATATTCCTACGTAAAGATTTCCCTTCCAAGGCCTTTTAGGCGGGTTATGATATCCCAAAATCTCAAATGCATATTAGAAATTGATTTATTTTCATGCATCTTAAACAACTCATATTTATGCACCAATTGATTTATTTTTGACTGTTTGACTTGGGAGACACCCTCATGGGTAATTTCCAGCAACCTTTAAGTCTCATTTGTAATGGTAGTGCAAGTAGACACTTTATTAAACTGATTAGACGATAAAGCGTAAAACAAAGTGTTCATCCCCTTAGTATCTAATTAGATCAACTTCTTTTGATCCTCCATCCACTTATTGTAATGAGTGGTAGAAATCTTCATACCTTTGACTACAACGTTCTATAAGTCTATATTGTATGACTTAAAGAAAACAATCATCTTATATTTCCAATAGCTGTAGTTATTTCCATTAAAAAATGGTGGTTTGTTGATGCTTTAGTTATCGATTATTTTAGTAGTCATATGTATTTATGTGATTGTTAAATCAATAATGAACGACATTGACTTTGATGCCAATTGTTAGGATCGATCACGACCACTAAAGGGAGGGTGAATAGTAGTTTTTCAAGTTTTATAAAATTTTCATACAAATTTTAAACTAAAATCCAAATTAAACGAAATATGAATGATAAAAACGATGTGAGAGTGAAATGAATAATTTGAAATAAAATCGAGTACGAATTTCGAAATAAAATAGCATGTGAATGATCAATTCCATGCGAAAAACTAAAATGAAAATGTAGAAATAAAAGTACACAGAGATTTTTTAGGTGATTCACCAACTGATTACGTCTACTCTCAAACTTAAGAAGTTTGAGCCTAATCTAATCATTATCAAAATGATTATAAACCAAGTGTTTATGATCGAACACCCAACCAACTACAATAAGGGTTTATGATTGCACTCTCCAACCAACCAACACAGGAGTTTGTAGTGACACTCCCTAACCAACCAAGGATTTATGTTGAATCCTCCAACCAACCAACACAGGAGTTTGTAATCACACTCCCCAACCAACCAAAGATTTATGTTGAATCCTCCAACCAACTAAGAATTTAAAATCAAATCCTTCAACTAACAATGATTTAAGGTCAAATCCTCCAACTGACTTAAAACCAAAAGTTTGTGGTAGAACTCTTCAATTGACAAGAGTTTGAGGTCGAACTCTTCAATCAACAAGAGTTTGAGGTTGAGCATTTCAACCGACAAGAGTTTGAGGTTGAACTCTTCAACCCACCACTCCAAATGGAGTACCCACATGTGTTTAGGTCGAATACACGTCAAACTAACCAAGGAAAAACGAGACAAATCCCTTACAAAGCAATCAAAATGAGTTCACATTAAAGGAGTAAAGAATTCAACCTAATTTCCTAGTTATAAAAGGGGTGTGAGAATAATATCTACCTAATTTCCTAAGTTATAAAATATTCCTAATACATCTTAGGTCTTGTTTGTTTGGAATTCTAATAGCTTTAGTTTTTTGTTGGAGTTGTACTTTATATTTATAAATTAGAGTTGTTTCTAAATTAAAGTTGTATAATTTTAATTTAAAATTACAAAAGTACAATTCTCACATAAACTTAAAACAACTAGAATTCCAAACAAATAAAACCATAGTAAATCATGCTCTTACCGTAGGTGTGACACAATGCATTGTATATAAAATTTATTTATCTATCTATCCACTCCCTTCAATTTTCATCTATCCTTCTCTGTTTTTTTTTCTCTTGTCAAAATTGAGGTCTTTTTTAAATCATTCCTTTTCTCCCAAGAGTGCCATTGAAGGCTCCTCTTCCTCTCTCTCCTTCTCATCCATAAGTATGCATATTTTGAAGTTAGCTAACTTCAATTTCCTTCCTCATATATAGTTTCAAGTTTCCATGGACTAACTTTTTCATCTCTTCTTCCATAGTTAACGTTCAAATTAAATTAATTAGAATTTTTAGCTCATTTCTTTTACTTTATTTCTCACTACGTTGATCTAATCACTTAATTAAAAATCTAACATTTTAATCTAAATTTTCTATAGAAGACAGTTCTCATATGTGACAATAAGCAATAATAATGATAAGCATGTCTTTTATTCCCTTTGATTACATGAAATGAGAGAGATGAAGGTAAAAACCACCATATATACATGCACTTGACCAGCTCTGATACCACTAGATGGTGTTAGAAACTAGTTATGCTAATAGTTGACTAAAGTTTTAATAAGTAATGATATTTTCGTGATGTTGAATGTTTTTATTCTTTTTATAATAAGTGTAGAAAACTACATTCTATCTTAATTACAAAAAAGATAAGGTGAATCTTTCTATCATCTCCTCAACTTTATGATTACTTTTAAGTTTTTTTAAAGATATTAACAGTGGTCGTGATAGTAGTTGTGATGATAAACTTAATCTAACAAAATTATTTCTCATTATTCACGATAGTCTATCAACTACCCACTAACATATATATTAGAAGAAAAAAAAAAGTAGTGGTTTGAATTATGAAATATAAATAATCAATGGCTTTTTCAATTATGATTCAAATTGAGTAAATTTTTTAAAAGAATTTTTTTTAAAAAATATATCTTTCAAAAGAATCTTAAGAAAATTCTTACACTTAAAGGTTTAAACCTTAAAACTAAAATACTTTCTTAAAACTCAAAAATCAAAATTTTATATCATGTAAATTGCACACCATTTTTTATTTCAATTATCAAGTACTTTATTTTAATTTATTTGGTTATAATTTACGAAATATAAATAATAATTATTTATTTTACTTGATCTTTTAGATAAATAATCGTAGTGGTAATACGAGTCTCAAGTTCGCCAGTAGCACCTATAATAAAAATCAGCTAAAAAAATCCTGAAAAAATCCTAATCTTAATTTTATTGACTTTACATTGGAGACATTAAAAGGAGAAATATAGAGTGAATGTGGATATAATTTTTTTTAACTTTTGAAGTTAAATAAATTTAAAGTTAAAATTAATTTCTTAAATGAAGTTAAAATTATATAATAATTTTTAATAATAAAAATTTATATATAAAATTTATACAAAATAATAATGATATTACGAATGTTTTTGAAACCGAAAGAAACTAAAAGCAAATGAAACCAAAGGCTTCATTCGGTATCGTAGGATTGAAGCATTGTCTGCAACACTTTCGATGATTTTTTTAAAAAAAAATGCAAAAGAGGCATATATCATGTAATTGTAATTCAGAAATTCCAATAATTTTTTTTTAAAAAATTTATTTATTTTTTTAAAATTTCGATATATGTTAGTTTTTGCAATATTACAAATAATCACTGATTTTTTTACAACATAACAATTTTTTTACAATATTCTTTTTATAACTGTATTATCATTATTTACAACATTACAAAAAGTGATAAAACTTTTAGCTTCTATTGTTAACATTCTTTACAATATTACAATATTTTTTAAGAACTTTTTATTATTTTTTACATTATAATGGCAACATTTTTTACAATATATATTACAACATTTTTAAAAAAAAATTCATCATTTTTTACAATATTACAATAAATCTTATATTATAAAAAATGATATACTTTTTTTCTCTTTTCAACCTTAGATGTCAATAATTTTTTTTATAACATTACAAAAAATTACACACTTCTTTATTACAATGAAAATAACATTTTTTACAATGTCATAACTATTTTTAAAACTTTTTATCATTTTTTATAATATTATAATAAATCTTACAACGTTATAAAAAAATAACATATTTTTTTCCCTTCAACCTTTGATGTTGACATTTTTTTACGATATTACAAAAAATCTTACACTTTGATCATTATTACAACGAAAATAATATTTTAACTTTTTTTGTAAAATAAATTACTACCGAGAGTTATTTATGTTCGATAAATTATTGTAAAAAGTTTACTGAATGACGTTTAACTCTTTATTTCCGAATAACCTCGTAGGACAAGAAATGATCGTTGGAAGACAACACTTACAATATAGTAGAGATGTATGACATTCTTGTGTTGGCACATCTTATTTAGCACAATCGATTCAGACTTGGGTCATGCTGACCTGACGTTCAATTTTTTTAATTATTTTTTATTTTTATTAAAAATTAATATAACGTTAATATAATTTATAAATATTAAAAAATAATTAAATATAAGATTTAAACTCGTAATCATATATCACTTATAATTTAACTTAAACAACTAAAATGCATATAATGTATACAACGAACTTAAAAAAATATATTAAAAAGAATAAAATTTTAAAATTATTTTTTACTGTGATATGCCGACTTATGTTGAAAGTGAGTCATGCTATGTTAACGTGAAAATACTAAGATGTAGTTTAAATATGACATGTCGAATTATATCATACTAGTTAACAATATGATTTAACTATGTTAAATTGTATTGACTTAATTAAATACGATCCGGTCGATATTTATACGGTAGAAAATAATTTAGATGATGAAACTTTATTATTGATGTCCATGTACTTTAATTTAAAATTAAAAAGATATTATAATATAAACTTGCAGAATAATTTTAAATTAGAAAAATGAATAACATGTATTTCCATTTTCCGACGAAAAAGGGTTCGATATGTTTATTTCGGAATAAAACCTCAAATTGAAATATTCTCAAACTTTAGGGTGTGAGATACAATTATTTTCATATTTTGACATCGTACCGTATTCCGCGTCGGCCGACGACGGAGACCCACCTGCAACCTCGCAAGTATCCGTTCCTCCTTTTCCGATCTCGTCGTCGTGGACGCCGGCCGTCCAATTACGACCGCCACCATCACCATTATGCCCTCCTCCAACTCTGCGTCCTCCGGATTCCTCCTCCTCCTTCTCTGCCTCTGTCTCCTCTTCTCTTCAATCCGAACCGAACCCTCCTCCCTTCTCCGCCTCCCCGCCGATCGCGCCGGCGAGAGTGGTCATTGTCCCGACATCGGATCCAGGCCGGTCTCATGCCCAATCAGATGCTTCCGTCCCGATCCGGTCTGCGGCGAGGACGGCGTCACCTACTGGTGCGGGTGCGCCGACGCGGCGTGCAACGACGTCCGCGTGATGAAGGAAGGGTTCTGCGAGGTCAGGAGTGGCGGATCCGGGCAGGCCCTACTCCTCGTGCACATCGTATGGCTGATCGTTCTGGGGTTGTTCGTTTGCTTTGGGTTCCTCTGACATCCCCTTCTCAAAATCGGATAGGTACTTGTTTTATGATGATTACGTTTCTTTCCCTTTGTTTATCATTAAATGGGTTTTTTTTTGTTATGGCAGAAATGGTGGATTTGAGGATTTCCATATGCTTGTAATATGATTGGTTTGGTTGTTCTGCGGAAATTTGAGCGACATTGTTGGTAAACAGAATATTGGGTTTTGTATCAATTATTTTTGATTCATGATATTGATAACATTCTTTGTCACTTGAACGAAACAATTTGGCATGAGCATATTATTAGAATTTGATTCTTTTTTGCAATTGAAGCCACAAGCAAAGAAGTATTGTACCTAACAGTTGTAAGGAAAAATATTATAATTCCATGATTCTTTTAAACCTTTTCTTGGCTCTCTTGTCAATTGCACCACAAAGTCACCATGAAATTTTGAAATTTCATTTCCGAATTGTATAAAGTGAAATTGGAATGGCTTGATAGCTTATATTTTGTTGCTTTCACAAAATGATGTGAATTCTAATGGTGTGTATTTTTGTACCCTTTTATCTATTACACTGAAATCACTACATCACTTTCAATTGTGTAACTTCCTTGATCATCAAATTTGCTGATAAGATCAAAGCCTAAAAGGATAGATTTAATATCTATATAAAGAAAATATTAAGCTTCTCAATACATATATGGGTTCCTTATGAATCTTGTCCAATAGATTCTCCTGCTTGTATTGTGGATCACTAAAAAAATAAAATTCTCTTGCTTGTAACAATTAAACTGCTTAATATATCAGGTTTTAACAATTGTCCTGCATAAACATTAGTTTGAATTTTAAGATAGGGAGCTTCCCAAGTCTTAGACTGGTTTGACATCTTTCATAGAAGCTTCTCAAAATTCCGTTGACTTTATAGTTGGTTAAATGATGTCTAATAGGGAGTTTCCCAAGTCCTAAAACTTGTTTGACATCTTTCATAGAATGGTAGAACTCTACCAATTAAAGAAGCTTCCCAAAATTCTGTTGACTTTATAGTTGGTTAAAAGAAATACGGAATACTTATTTTCAAGGTTTTATTAGATATATTTGGTGCAATATTTACGTCCCTGAATTTTGGAGCTTTAGTTATTCTGTGGTGCTGCATAGGAACATGGAACAATGGGAATTACAATAAATAAAGTGAAATATGGGATGCTCATTTTCCTTTAAAGCAATAATTGAGACTGGATTACGTTGTTGTATGTGTTGAACCTCCATTTCTTTTGGTCACTATTATTTGGAGATATTTGATGTCGTTGGAATGCCTAGCCCCAACTGCATGCTTCTGCTGTAATTTGAAATTATCTAATTCTCAGTTATTTTCATTTAGCATATGCTATTTTGGGAAAAAAAAAGCTAATTCTACTAAAGTGTTGTATAGATAAAGTATCTCAAACTTTAAAAACTGTGTAAAATAATAACTTGCAATTTTGTCATTCTTTGTTTTTTCTTTTTGCAGTTTTCAAGCCTGTTAATTGTTCTGGTTATTTCTTGTTCCTTTTGGCAGTCAAACCAAATGAAAACCTGCTATTCTAAATTAAAAATTACATTTTTTGAACAGCAACTGATAATGTTGTAATAGCAGTTTTTAACTCATGCAACAAAAACGTTGCTACCATGCTAAGCTAGCATTAGCTATGCAATTTAAAAATGTTATAATAATTCAAATACATGCAATTATGTATTGTAAGGTTAATCTGAAAAGTGAAAAAGTGTATGCTGTGTTGTTGGTTGTCTGCACTCATACACTCACACTGTTCTCTCTAATTTCTATTCTGATTTCTTGCTAGAAATGGTGCATAATCTGATAGTCCATTTCATAGAAGCATTTGTTGCTATCCTTATTTTTGAATTCAAAGCTTCTATTTGTAACAGACATTGAACTTGCAAGGGTTAATGAAGTGAACAACAACCAACTGTAAAGTTGATGTCGTCCAATATTTCTGTTTGAAATGAACTTGTGTAAAACAAGGGAAAAATTAAATTTTACTCAAAGGGAAAAGAATGAAGGGAAACAGAAATCGATGGAATCTGTCTCCTTTTTAACCATTTATGATGTTATCCTACACTGGAGTCTGCTTCCTCTTTTTATGTAAAGTTACTATCTTGGAATCTTCAACCATATCTAATTCCCACTTTAGTATCCTTAACTTTAAAATCAATCACTTTATTATCTTTTCGTATTGAATCATATTAGTCTAAGTGAATTGACATCTATTACATATTTTGAAGTTTTTACGTTCTTGACAATTTTTTTTTTCAATACTTCCACTCTAACAATGTTATCATGTATATTCCCTTCTCTACCCATTGTTACAATTGTTCATCTTCATTCTAGGTGCAAACATTGCTTTCTTTAGATGCTTACACTACTCTTTTCGTGGCTTTGCTTTCTCTTCTTTCTCTTACCTGTGATACTTTGCATATCCTTTACTAGTGTCATCATCATTGTCAATGTTAGGTATGGTCACTCATTTCTTTTTCTCTTTTGGTTTGTTTTGATGCAACCCTAACTTTATAATGGAAATTGTATGGATTTCATGAGGATAATCATTTTTAGAAGTTTCCTTATTGACATCATCAAGTTTTAAAGGTAGTTTCTCAATGTGTCATAAGCTTTCTTTGTTTGGGTTTTCAGGGTTTCATGAAATGCATGAAGTGTTTGACTTGCATTTTGTTTTTTGTTATTTAGGGTTTCATTCATTCTTTTTGTTATTTAGGTTTATATTCATTCTTTCTGTTATTTAGGTTGTTCTATTGTATTATTTTGCCTATCATTATTCTTTAGTAAAAAAAATTAAGTACCTTATGTGATGGTTATTTAGTTATTATTCATTTAAGTGGTGTGAACTTCATCTTACCTAGCTTGGAGAAAAATCACAACTAAGATTAGTTTATTAGTCTTAACTTGTGTATCTTCAAATTTCTATTCTTATGAATAAATGTTCCCATGACATTTGTCCTCGGGCTTCATTTAGTTTCAATTTTTTTTAACTCTTAAAATTATTTCTAACGTCATTATTACTATATAGATTTTAATATATAAATTTTTATCACTTAAATTATTATACAATTATTATATAATTCTAACTTCATTCACGAAACTATGCTTCAGTATTATCCAACTTTCAGAGTTGAAAAAAATTGTCACTAAATGTATCCTTAGTCATTACTTTTTGGCGGATTTTTATTAGCAATGTGATGTTTTCCTTTTGCTATGATTTTTTTTGTTGAACCTTGTGTTTTCTCCTTTCCAATGCTCCCGATTTTAGGTTCAAATGTTTTATAAAATGTGGCTTATGATTTTTTGAAGTCCCTCCTATTGATAGATAGGTCTCTTTTACCATCTAGTCTTGACTAGAATCGTTTCCAAGCCTATTTCCATCTATCTAGACATGAAGGTCCTCCCCCCATATTTTTCTAGCATAGCTTATTGAAATAGCTTCATGGCTTTTCATTGTTGGTTTTGTGAATTATGATTTTTGAAAGCCAATTGAAGAACTACCAAAAAAATCACATAACTAGTGGTAGAGGTGTTAATTAAGTCATGTTTAATTAGGTGGCATGATTTAGTACGGTTAGATTATGTTATTGATCAATACAAAACGATTTGATAGACCATGATTGAGTTACATCTTCATGTTTTCGTGTCAATATGACACGACTCGCCTTCAACATGTTAGAGGTTTCAAATGGGTTTAGCCCATTTATGCCAGCATGGCTTAGTTTGGTTTGACTAGGTTGATCAACGACATGACACAACTAATTGGGCCATGCTTGGGTTGGATTTTAAGGGTTCTTTCAACTCGACATAGCTCATTTCGATGCGACACGAATAACACAACTCAGTGGAGCACTACGATGGACTGGGTAGAGTGACTGATTGAGCGAAACAGGTGAGCCGGCAAGGCAATTGAGTGGAGCAGGTAAGGTGGGTTAGAGGGTTGCTCCTTAAGTGACAAAGGTTTCGAACTTTTGGTAATTCAAGCGGTAAGGGTTTCGGCCCTTTTAGGTAGAGGGCAAATTGGGTGGTGACTAGCAAGGGTTTTGGCGATGGGAAGTGGCCAGACGATTGGCACATCAAGTGACAACCGGTGAGGGTTTTGACAATGGCAAGCGATTTAATGACTCGAGCATTGGGTAGAAAGAATGAGAAAGTTTTAATGATTCAAATGGATGACTTGACACAATTCAACGTGGTTGACCAATATAATCCAAATGTGCTATACCAATATGTTGTGCTTGGGTTGACAAAATTTGTGCAAGGCACAATAGATATAAATAGTGTTCGGTTGTGAAAAATGACATGATATGGTTCAATTGAAAACTTTACAACACAAACTAGTATGATATGACATAAAAATAAATTTATAATTTTTTAAAATATTCTATTATTTTTAATATACTAAGTCTTATGTACGTGATTGTAAGTATATTCTTTAATATTCATGGATACGACATCAATACGAGATTTGTACTTTCTGGAAGTTAATAAAAAGATAAATTTGAAAAAAAAATTATTGTTGAAATACTAAAAATCTGAAAATGAAAAATTTTATGAGATTATTTTATAAAAATTTATATTTAATTTTAAAAAAATTAAAAATATTTTAAAAATAAATATTTTTTAAAATTTTCCTCCCTGCATGATGGCCACATTCACGATCAGGTAAAATTGATTTTCAAAGTAGGTAAAATCGCATTTGAGAGTTTTCTTAGCATTTTTGCGTATCAAAATACTGACGTTTTTTCACGATGTACCTTTTTCCTTTGATTTTCTTTACAAAATATCAACGTGAACGTTATTTTTTAAAAAACTTTTTAAAACAAAAAGGGAAAAAACTTTTAAAAACAGAAGTGATGCATATGTTCACCTTAACGTCATTTTTTTTAAAAAAGTTCAAATATCTCCTAGCATATATCGATGTATATTTGTAAAAAAAATGCATGAATAATATCGATGTATATTACTTCAAAAATGTGGCTCCGCATTTTTCCAAATATTACAAGTTAGTAAAAATAACCAATATTTTTTTCAAATATAATATGAAGAATTTAACTTATATTAGTATTTATTTGATAATTTAATTAAATTGTAAAATAAAATAATTTAAAATATATGAATTAAAATGTAATTGGAGAATGTTAAAAAAATAACGAAAAGAGTGCGTCAGAAAATTGAAACGTATGGCAATGACGTAATTCTAGAAGTAGAAAAGAGTGATATATGTGTACATATTAAGTTTTCGTTTGTTAATAATTTTTTCAATTTTAAGAATATAAAAATATATTTCTTGTAATAAACGTAAAAAAGTAAATATACTTTTTAAAAATAAGATAAAATTACTTTAAAAATCTGTCATATCATCGTTACGTTAAAAATAATTTTTGTTACAATTATATCAAAACCTAAATTTTAATTTTTATTTATTTCTCAAAAGTACAGATATAATAAAAATTTATATATTAAAGTCTTATTCACTTATCACTCATTTTAACTCTTAAGATTACTTTCATTTTCACGATTACATTTTTATTTTTCGATTTACTTTTTTTATTATTTTATTATCATATTTTTCAAATTCTTATATTTTAAATAATTATATTTAACGTTTAAATTATATCACTGTATAAATATCAATATAACTTAAAATTATTATGATTACATTAAATATCAAATCACCGTCAACTTTTAATTTTTTTATTAATACATTAAAAAATACCATTCAACAGAACGCACCTTAAATAATAATGATAAAATTTACGTAAAATTAAAGTTAAAGTTAAGTGGATTAATTGTGGTCATTTTGGGTGTGATTGATTTGAAGGTTAACGGATAACGAGTCAGATAAAACGGAGTGGTGCGTTGGCCTTCCGCTTGATTCTTCTTCACTCTCCTTCTTCCTCCTCCACACGCTCCTCCTCCTCCTCCTCCGTTCCTTATCCTCCCTTCTCTCCGATCACTCCCCCCTCACATTGCTCTCATCATACACCCGACCGAACCAGAGCAGAGCAGAAATGGAGTTCGGAGTGGCGTCCTCCCTCTCCCACTCCCCACTTCACCTCCATTCCCGTCTTCTCTTCAAGTCTCACTCCCGCCTTCTCGAACCATCCTCCTCTTCTTATTCTATTGCCACCAAGCTCTTCCAGACGACGGTCAAGTGCACCTCCGCTGCCTCCTTCCGTCGTTTCCTTCGTCGGACTGCCCGTCCTGGTTCGCCCAGGTCTTTGTGCCTCGCCAGCGATCAGCAGCAAGGTCGGATTTTTTTTTTTTTTGGGTTGTTGTTCTTTCTTACAGAGGGAAAAAAATGGTAATTGGGTTATCGTAAAACGCGGGATGCGCTCGTATCTGGTATCAATTTGATTGCTCACTGTGGGAGCGGCTTTCTATCACAGGTCAGGTTGGAGGAAATGAGCTTGTCGATAGCAATGTCTTGCCGTATTGTAGCGTTGATAAGAAAAAGAAGAAGTCGGTCGGAGAGCTTGAACAGGACTTCATTGAAGCCTTACAAGCAAGTGATCATTTTTTATTTATGTCGTCTAGATTTCTTATGCTTTTCTGTCCCTATTTTCGATTCTCGGTAACTTTTTTTATAGCAGTTGTGGAATTTAAAGAATTCTTCCTGATTCCGTTGTGATTTTTTCTAGTCTTTCTATTATGACAAATCTGCGACCATGACAAATGAGGAGTTTGACAATCTGAAGGAGGAACTTATGTGGGAAGGAAGCAGCGTGGTAATGCTAAGTATGTGCATCACTCTACTTTTTTGTCATAGCAACTTCTTTCACATTCCTTTCCGCAATTACTTTTCAAGGTTTATGCCATTAGTGAAGACCATATCAAAAGTGCTGGTTATTAGTAATATTGCCATCTATAAGCAATCTTCATTTTTTTGATAACATTAGTGCATTGCGTTCTCCAGGATTTGAACCTTGGAAAGGACTGTGTGTACCATTGTTCTCATCCAATCGAGCCATTGCAATTGATTTCTATTAGCAATCTTCCTTAATGTGCTGCTTTCTATTAAGCAATTGAACTGCTTTCTGTATTATTGTTAGGCAAGGACGAACAGAGGTTTCTTGAAGCTTCAATGGGCTATGTGGTAGAAAAACCAATAATGACAGATGCTGAATATGATGAGCTGAAATTGACATTAAAGGTTTGCCACTTTTTCCTCCTTTGTCATTTGGCATGAGTGAAATGAATTTCCTTTGTAGAGCTTACATGGGGTATGAGATATACAAGTGATGGGAAGTTTTTACCTTAATAAAGAGTGTATTATGCACAAGACTTTGAGCGCCATTTCATTCATGTACTGCATACTGTGATTGTGAATGGCTGTGAAGTCTTCATGGCCCCTAAGCAATGATTGTTGTTCAGTTCTCTTTTAATTATATAGATATACTGCTTGGAATAGAATTTGCTTTCATATTGGAGGACATTGTTAATTCATTCATTTTTGGCCTTTGATCAGGCTAATCATTTTAATTACTCTGTTCATCCTTCAAAACTTACAACAATATCAAACTTGGATCCTCTTATTAAGTTGCATTAGAAAGTGCAGTCCATTTTTGTGTTTTCTATCTTTTTTTTTACCAAAACCCTACCCTAATCTTATTCACCAAGCGGGTAGGTGCCTGCAAAATCTAATGAAATAAAAAGGTACAAAGATGAAGGGGACTAAGCCAAAACCTCATCAAAAAGGGGCCAAGACAAAAGCCCAGATGGGTGAGCCAAAACAAAACAAAGGGAAACAAAAAACACCAGGACAAAACCACACCAGAGAAAATAAGCCAGAAGAAGCATCTCACTCGTCACGAAAGCTTGGGATACTCTAGCAATCAAGAAGGATGTTGCTCCACAGAGTAGATGGACAATTAGACTTCGTCCAAACTTGCAACTCCTTACCCACACCCAGACTTGCAGCAAGATCAGCAGTCTGATTCCCTTCATGGGGTGTCCAAATGAATGTGAAGTATTTCTCTGCAACATTGAGAATCCCTTACTAGCATCCTATAATGTGAGCATGAGGGTAGATATTGCTACGTAATGCATTGAGTAGCACTCTTGAGTCCATCTCCACTCAAAACCTGTAGAACAACAGAAAAGCATACCTTCCAGGAGGGCAAGGATTTCCACATGGAGCAGGTCTTCTGTCGTTAAGGAACAAGCCACAACCCAAATGAGGTCACCATTGTTTGCTCGAAGGATTCAACCATCTGCAGCCTTGCGGTTCCTTGTGAAAGCGCCATCGATGTTCAACTTGCAATGACCCTTATCCAGCTTCTTCCAGGAGATCCATCGCCCTCTCACCATGTTTTTTCGGCACACTTGAGTAAAAGAGCGATTATGAAGAAACACTGTCGAGGATACCTGATTGTATATCGCCCCAAAGTTCCTCTCATCTCCAACTATGATGACCTTGCACCGTGCCTTCCAACTTTCCTAGTGAATGTGAGCCACTAGAAACTTGTGAAATTTGTGATCCCTATTCTTGCCCCTGTAATGAAGGGACACCATGATCTAATGCTTCCAGAGTTCCTCACTATCCACTTTAAGACCGAATCTTCTACACACCCATTTACGAAAAAGAAAGGCCCAATCCCCCTCGAAAAAGAGATGGGATGGAGAGTCCATGCCTTTGTGAATCCTACAACAAACGCAAGAAGAAGTAAGGGAGAAACCCCTCCTAACAAAAAATTCTTCAATAGGAAGAACATTATGAAACCACCTCTAAAGGAAAAAGGATACTTTAGTAGGGATGTAAGGTTGCCAAAGGCTTGAGTTCCAATCCACTTGATCACTTTTGTCTCGAACGACTTCCCAAGCATCCGCTGTGGAGAAGGAACCATCCCAACTTGGGTAGGCGAAATCAGCTTATTAATGAAAGTGCTGAGTTTGGTAGTTAAAAGTTTAGCAATAACCTTGTATCTACATTGCAGAGGCTAATCGGTTTGAAGTCCTTGAAACTGGTTGGGTTGGGCACTTTGGGGATAAGAGCAAGAAAAGTGGTGTTCCAGGATCTGTCAAGCAAGTGGAATTTTGGTTAGGAGGTTGTCTACTTGTAATGAGCTAGAAGAGAGAGGTTGCCTTTCTGCAGCAAGGGTTTCAAAGAAAAAAAGAGAGATATCTTATTTGTGATGGCTAGGGTTGGTAGGGAGGAGGGTGATGGTTAGGATTTCTTTCCTCCCTACTTAGACTTTCTCACTCTTAATGGACCCTCAAAATCTAATGTTTTGATACCATATTGGACAAGAAGAAATAGGGTGGAAGTTGAATTTTATTCATGAGCATAAAACCTCTTTATATAGAGGTTACATAACGATGAAAAAAAACACATAAATAATATAAGATTAAACCCACAATACAAAAATCCTAATAGATAATTTAGACTCTAACATCTTTAATGTTGGGTATGCTATCTAATATAGTTATCATTTTCCAGTAATTTGGATGTAGTCTGGAGATGCCATGTTTTATTGCTTTCACAATTGCAAACTTTACATATCAGTTTGTGTTTTTTCTTTCTAATGGGATAAGAATTTGTTTATCTTTGATTATGTTTGACTTTCTTACTTTTCCCATCTAAAGAAACAAGGAAGTAGCATAGTACAAGAGGGCCCAAGATGCAGCTTGCGTACCAGGAAGGTATGTTCTATTTTTAATTCCTGTTCATCAATATAAGATGGTTCTATTATAAATATAAAAGGAACTGCAGCCATCACTGTACCATGGTCCAATGCCTGATACTGAATAACTTGAAACTGTTGTCATCCTGTATAAGATAACTTATATAGAAGCACATGTATTTTTTTGTATTTTAATGTGAAGAGTTTAAAATCATTTGTGCTTTTCAGAAGAATAGTTACGTACAGTGCCTATTTAATATATTGATGACATCAAAAGCCAAATAACAAGAATCATAGTTTGCTTATTTGGGTTTGCTTATCTATTTTCAGGTCTACAGTGATTTATCTGTTGACTACTTCAAAATGCTTCTTTTGAATGTGCCGGCAACTGTTGTTGCTTTGACATTGTAAGCTTCATTCAGCATATTTCATTAGTATCAATACACAGTGCAATTGATTTATTTTAACTGCTTGACTATTTTAGACAATTAAATTCAGAAAATCAAAATGGTTTTTTTTTGCAATTTAGATGTAGTTATATAAACAATGCATTATCACTGTTTGAGGTGCTTGTCTTCTTGTCAAATTCATAGAAAAAAGAGAGGACAAAACTATTTGTACAACAAAAATCATCATCTCATTCTTTCTGTTTTTGTGTGCCTTCCTTTTTTACCTAGGGATGTTGGTGGTCCATCCTTGCAAGGGTTTCATGAGGTTTTATTCAACTAATAGTGTACAATATTTTTTTTTTGAAAATGATTGAGCAAAATTTCATTCAAAATAGGCAACAAAAACAAAAATGGATTGATTAAATAGTTGTACCTTTCTACTTCTAGCTAATTGGTTTTAAGTTAGATGTTCATGTTTCAACATAATACTTGTGAGAAATAAGAGATAGATGGAAAATTGTTATATATCATTAATCAAAGATGAACCTCTATTTATAGAGGTTATATAAGAAGAATACAAAACATATAAGCAATGTGAGATTAAACACACATACTCCTAAATCCTAATACAATATTTTCTCACACTCCTCTTTAAGTTGGAGCATCTAACTTGCATAGTAAACTTAATAATAGCTTGTCAAAACATAACTAAAAATAAGAGAAATACAACAAAGAGTAATAATAAACCTCCAATTATATATAGGCAAGTAGTAGAGAACCTTTGAACATGCAAAGGTAGTGGAAAAACCATCAGATGATAAAATTCAAAGTAGAAAATCAATTGCTATAGTAGAAATAGCAACAAAAGATATTAATAGTAAACCTCCAATCATGAAAAGGCAGTATAATAGGTATATATGAATTACATAGAATTTTTTGGGATTTTTTTCTTTCATCATTCTTCTTCTTCTCTTTCTTTCTCTCTCTTTTTTTACACATGCACAATCTCCATCTTTTCTATCTTTTTCTCTCACTTTTTTTTTCTTTTCCTCTACATGTGCTCTTACTTCATCTTCTCCCTTATCTACAACTGTCTGTTTGCAATCCTAATGGGTGCAGATGGTGAGAGTAGAGATCCATGGGCATCACATGGAGCACATGATTGAAGGTCCACTTGTGAGGGGAAGATGTGGTGCTGGGTAGGAGCACCAGGTCACCAGCATAGGTGATGCTGACATAGAGGGAACCGATGTAGAGAAACTGATATAGAAAGCGTGTGAAAATGCACTTGACATGCATAGACGTCCTTGAAAGAGGTCACAGAGACTACACGATCCTCACTAGGAGGTGGTGGTAGAGGAAGAAATTAGTGACAATGGTGTCAGTAGAAGAGTCGCTTACTCGCTTGAACGTATGAATGAAGAAGAAGTCGATGACCCAAGTGGCAATGGCGTTAGGTGATTGTAGAGTACAAGAAGTTGGACATATGCCCTACTAATGCAAACTTGGTTGATAAGGTAGACGCCAAAGTAGTGACAATAGCAGTGGCTAACAATAAATGGACGACCCATTTTTGGATCATAGGAGCCCTAGTCAGGTTGATAGAGTAGGGCAGCACCAATAATTGCAAATGAGGTAGTGCACTTGCAATGAGCTAGAGGAGACAACCTAGTTGCCTTTGTGCAGCTAGGGTTTCAAAGACAAAAGGAGATGATCTTGAGGGAGTTGCATCAAAGAGATACAACTCTCGAATGAGTTGCATAGAGAAACCCTAGAACTGATGGTTGGGATGAGAATGATAGCTAGAATGTCCCTCATTACTAAGGGTTTTTTCTTTTTGGACTCCCAATTCTATGTGAGAAATAAGAAATTAAGTGGAAGATTGATATATTGTTAATCAAAGATAAACTTCTATTTATAAAGGTTACATAAGAAAAACACAACACACAAGTAATGTGGGACCAAACCTACACACTCCTAAATGTTAATACAATATTTACTCTCACAATATCAAAATAAACAAGATCTAAGTAGACTCATACACACTTATTAGATTAAAAAAGAGAGATTAAAAAGATCTAAAGAATGTCACAAAATTGCCTTTTGGGCTTTAGGTTGGTTGGTCAAGTCAAGATTGGACAAGTGATCAAAGATTGAAAAGGTTTGCATCATTATGGGGAAATGTTCTTTTATCACTTGTGATTATTTGTTACTATTGTTAGATTTGAACTGTTGTTTTGCTTTTTAATTTGTGCTAGTTGGTGATAGTTTGTGCCTATCCATGTGCTGACCAACATGATTGACTGTCGTTCATACCTATCTACCATTGAAAATTCAACATGATTTACTAATAACCTTGCCTCTTCAAGAAAAGGTCAAAATGATTGACCATCTTTCGTGTTCATTTATTGTTGCTTCTACTGCTGCAATAATTATTGTTTTTCTGATCTCTAAATTAATGAGATTTGATTTTTTTGCTGACTACAAATTTACAATATCAGAGCATGTTTAGTTTTTGCATCTTTGTTTGTCTTATTGTTTTCCAAGACCTTTTGTTGTAATGAACAAAAAATCGAGTCATTCAACCTTTATGCTCCTAATTTGTTCCTATGCTTTGTGTGGATAAAATTAAATTTACTTTAGTTTCTTTCAAAACCAAACGTAAAGGTAGTTTGATTGCAATAATTTCCAAATTAGGAATATTGGTGCTAAGGATGACCCACTAGTTGGTTGTAAAAAAACCGAGTGGATACTAGTAATTTAGTATCAATATTGAACAAAATCATGATTGTAAATGTATAATAATTTCTAAACGTAAGTACTTACTAGGAGTACTTGAATAAAATCATGATTGTCCATGCTATAGCATAAAAGGTGTAATAGCACAAAACCATGATTTTGTTCAAGTACTCCTATAGCTGATTTATGTTCAAGATCAAGCATGATTTTACAATGATTTATGTTCAAAATCATGATTGTCCATGCTATAGAACAAAATCATGATTATCCATGATTTCTAAACATTAGTACTAAAAGGTGTAATGTTGAATAAATTTCTTGAACAAAATCATGATTGCCCATGCTATAGATATAGTACCTTTGTTGCATTTACAAGGATGACATTGTAAAATATAAACTTTTATACAGAAATTTCAACTTTTTTTCTAGTATTTGTCCATATCTCCTTCAATATTTTTTGCTTTTGCTTATCTTCTCAGGCAATTGAAATGTTGAACAATCATATCTTTGAATGCATGTTTTGAGCATGCACATAATTCCTTTGAAGTGGTAGGTACATGTTTACTAAATGTACAACCATTTTCAAAGTGCCTTGAACCTGAAGTACCATATGAGGATCTAAGTTGTTCTCTCTGTCTTGTTCTTTTCTTGACTTCATCATTGTTTCTTTGTAAAATTGTTTTCCTTTTCTACTCACAATATTAGATGAGTAGTCAATGTTTTTGTTGCTGTCCTAAATAGGAATAAACACAGCAAATCTTTGATTTTATTCTCTTATGCCACTGTAAGGATATGAAATTCCCTTACTCTCTTGTTGTAAGATACTCTTGAAGCATACATCTCTCTTGCTTTTCTCACTCTTTTTTTCTTTTGTATTTGCAAGTAATTGTCTCATCTAATCTTTGACAATAACAAAACATAAAGGACACTTTGTTACACTGCTAAAACCACCAACTAAATGTTTTAATCTAGTTAAGCCACCTCCTCTTGTTTTTTACCATAGTATCTACATTGGATTTTTCTTCTGTTGTTGTCAATAGGAAATCTGTGGAGCTAATTAGGATCATCATTTCTATCATCCTGCTCATGGTCATTGATATTTTGATCTAATTTGCTTGACATCTCCAGAAGCCTTACTCAACAAAATAAATCAATAAAAATGTTATCATTTTCATAAATGATCAAATGTAATCAATGCAGCATAAAATCTTTCTCCCCACATATCCCCTTGAATAACAATCAACCCACCACTTCTTCAAAAATTAAATTTTAAATTTTCAAATACTAAAAGTGTGATATATATCTGACATCCTATTTTATTCTCAAATTTGTTTTTAAAACTCATTGAAAGTTTCATAGATATTATATAAGTAAATCCACTATTTTAGTTGGGAAGCATTGTTAATAAATCACAAGCTCACGTAACAGTTAATTACATTTTGAATAGAATCAAAGCAAAACCACACAAGTTAAATTCTGATTAGTTAATTAAAATCTAAATATTTGAATCATTGACTCAATATCCAATAATCAAGTTAACAATATAATTCTCATCATGCAATCAAATTTCCTTTGAATAATTAGATTAACATTGATAAATTATTATATAAAAATTGAAAATTTAAAGCTATCATTGTAATTATATATAATCATGCTATCAAAACTCAAATATTAACATTTCATCAAAGACATTATGTTGTTACATATAATAAATACTAACATCATATCACATATCGTGAATATAAGAATTTCATTTTACAAATAAAACTACATTGTATTACAAATATAGTTGTCTCGTGTTACATACATAATTAAATCGTGTTACATATATAACAAAATCATATCATAAAATAAAGTATTTCATATCACATATAAAGTTACATCATGTTATAGATATAACTAATTCATAACTATCTTATGTTACAAATTTAATGCTTTGTATTATAAATATAGCTATCTCATGTTATAGATGCAACTAAATCATATTACAAAATGAGACATGTAGTTATTTTGTAGCCACTTCATACCATAGATATAATTAAATTAGATTATAAAATGAACTATCTCATTATCACTTCTTTGTGTCGCAAATGATATTTAATGAAAATCAAAGTCATCATAAATTTGGCTTAAAATTAAAAAAATAAAATGGAAAAAAGAATTCAATTTAAGAAATAATTGTATAACACAAATAAAGTGGAAATCTAATGAATTAAAGAGAATAACAAGAGAGAAATGAAAATTTGCAAATGAATTAACTGCAATTGCAGCCTGTAGGATGGGAGTTCCACACTTTTGTATTCAACAAGCATTCCTTTCCATCACTTTATAGAAATGAACCAACATGAACAACCAAACCTCCTTTCCCTTTCACATGAAGGGGAATCTCTCCCATTCACAGGGTGTTTTCTCCACTACTCTCTCTACCTTCATCTTTATTGTTGGCTGCACTTGCTCGGACTTTAACATTGTTACCTCTAGGAACTTGTAGCATTCATTGCTAATCTCATTGGCAACTAGCATGGGTTGTTTGGGAAATGACTAAAGGGGTGTGTTCTTTCTTTGGGGCTCATGTGGAGAAGAAAGACCTTGTTCTTGAGTAGGGTGTAGGAGAGCACTCATTGCAATGCACCTATGAATTCATTAAACGAAGGAGATTTCACAATTCTTGGGATTGACTGATCTTTACAATGGATCAACTGATTCATTCTTTGACAAGTCAAAAATACATTAGAGTGGATGATCCATTGATTTGACACCAATCTTCAATGACAGATCATTTGATCCATTGTATTTTCGATGATAGTGAAGTATTAGTATCAGTAAAATTGAAAACTAAGATGGATTAGTCAAATCAAGGATTCAAATGTTGGTGTTGTATTGAGAATTAGTCATTTGAAAAAAGGAAATATATCGAGGATCAAAAATCGTACTGGTGAAAACACAATACTTTTGTGAAAACGATCATAAAACACTAAATTTTAACTTTAAACTTAGATGCAAGTTATAATAAGTTATGATAAGCATATAAAAATACTTAGATAAATTTTTGAGAAGCATAAAATATCAATTATATAAAGATATAGTAGTCACATATACGACAAAAGTCTTAAACTATTTACAAATAAGTTAAAAAGATTCATAATGACAAATGATTTAAAAAGTGAAGGAATTTTGCATATATTAATTCCATGTTGAGGATATGATTCATAAGTAATTGTCTTTAAACTTTTAAAAAGTGATGATAAAAATGATGTTGATTGTTTTATTGTCTCTTCTTGTATATCATTATTAAATTCTAACTTTTTTTCTTTTTTTCCTCACATGTTGCACAACCCTTCTTCCCCAACTTGCCTTAACTCCTCTGCAACTCTCTCTTGAAAACCCAAATGGGTTTCAAGTGACTGTAGCTTTAGGTGGGCACAACTTCAAGTGACTGCAACTTTAGGTGATCGTAGCTTCAAGTGGTCGCAACTTGCGTCAAGTTGTCATGCTTGTTGATTGTTCAACCTTTCGGTAGGAGCCTATCGATTGATATATAGGTCAAATTGATTGATTTGACCTTTCCTAACTTAAAAAAATCATTGGATTGAACAATCTATTCATCCATTGTACATTTGTCATTTGATCCTTGCATTATCGAAACTTCATGTAGTTTTGGTATCGATAAAATGAAAAACCGGCACGGATTGCCGAAATTTTGGCAATTTGTGTCGATTTTTGAATCTATGAGCAAAATATTGCTGATCTATCTTGATTTTTAAATCCTTAAATTCAACAATACATATAATGTTGTAGAGGCTAGAAGAAGAATCAATCACATTCTTATAGCTAAATAATGAAAAATGTTGAATACTCTTCTAAAAGAGCCAACATAGCAAGGTGGTCATTAGAATAGAGTTGCAGCTTTTGTAGTAGGTAATGATAGTTGTGATATAGGTATGGCACCTTTTAGAGTTTAGATATGCTTAACAAAGGTCATGACATTTGGATATTGATTTGGTACTTTGTTGGAATACATGAGATTGGTGGAAGTTGTTGATTGTTACTAGGATAACATAAGACCTCTATTTGTGGAGGCTACAAAGAGTAGATATATCATATATGCATAATAAACAATGTAAGATTAAACTCATTTACAACAGAACACTACTTGGAATCCATCTAAGGATACATTTATTCATACGTGTTGATATTCTCCCTCAAGCTAGAGCATCCAACTCGCAACAAACTTATATATAAATAATTTATAACATATTAAATAAGGAGATACGTAAGAGACAAACATTTGCTAGAAATAGCATTAATGCTGTGCGAACAAGAAAAACAGCTATACTCTAGTTGACCATATTTTAATAGATGTAAATATTAATATGCTATTGACATCATTAGATTCTGTCAATATATGAACACCTGCATATGCTAAAAGGACTTGCATACATGCATCTATGGTATTAATACAATCATCATCAATCATCCAATAAAGATAACTAGATAACATTGTCTAATATCAAAACTAATCTCGCGGAGAATAAACAACTTTGACATGGGAACATTGCTAATTTGCTATAATGTTGAGACTCACATGAAAAATGTATAACTAATTTATTTAGAGATTGATAATGGAGTATTAAATACTTTTTTTTTTTCTCTTTGTTCTTTTTCTTTTACTTCCACCTTGTTTTTAACATACTGTCCTTCCTTTATTTTCTACTTCTCCCTTTTCTTCTCCAGGAAGAAATGTGCCTGTATCATGATTTATGTGGTGTCCATATAAATCTTGTTCTCCCATATATTTTTCTTTATGGTCAAATCTTTGATTAAATTACATAAATTTAAATTTTTTCTCATAATTCTTAACCACGTAATTTTAGACGTTTCTCTACTTCTTTTAGTTTGTTTTACAATAATTAATTGATATATGCTTTGACTTCCTAAGGATATGACCAAAACACTTAAACTAACTTTCTCATATTTTATTTTCAATTGGTACTTCTACTCTATTTCTAATAAAATCATTTTTTAAGTTACCCTTATAATATTATTATTGATTTATCTAAGCATTCACATCTTTGTAATATTACTTGCTGATGTGTTTGATTGACTCTAACTATTTTGCTTGCTATGTGTTGTACATACCATCACTTTTGTATTCCTCTTTTAGGAGAAAAACCTTGAAGTTTACCATGAGACTGAAAGATGAAACCAATTGTGCTCACAGCTTCTACCATCAGTGTAAAAATTAAAGGTGACAAAGGATATCCTTAACAGATTCCTCTGCTACTTTGTAAAGATCCAGTTAGACTACCATTCACAAGTACAGAAAATCTTGCTAACTGATGCAATATCCGATCCACATGCCATTTGTTGCCAAAGTTCATAAATCTCCTGATTTCCTCTATGCAACTCCAATGTATGCTATCATATGCCCTCTTCTTATTTGTCCCACACAAGGCCAGGATAATCTTGTCTCAATCTTCCTTCCAAACATTCTTAAGCAACCAAAAAAATTCTAGAATTTTCCTTTCAAATACAAATCTCAATATCTCTTAATCTTACAAGCTCTCATTCTATTTCTTTAATCCCCAAAGATGCGATAAATTTCCTTAAACCTGCTAAGTTCGTTAATAAACATGCCAGACATTTCTATGTCCTTTATGTATTTCAGCATGTTCGTTAAGTAATGTCATTCATGATAGTTTTTCATACATTCATATTTTTGGTTTGATTTAATCATCATCTTATTTTACAAGTTTATTTTATTCATCATATGTTTTTAGCCACCACAGTTTTTTCACACATTCTAGGAGCCTTCACGCCGTAAATATACCAAGCACTTGATATTAACCTGATTTGTTTATCTGTAAATCAAGTTTTAATTATCTGATGCTCTCACTATATAATTCTCTTTTTAACCTGCACATGTTCATTACTTTTCCCCTCAGTTGTGACTCGTTATGACTAATATTGGAGATTTTAGAAGAAAGTTTTGTCTAAAAAATAAACGTGGCATATTTTGAAATTCATCACTTTTGTTAGCAGGTACATGGCTGTTCTTAGAGCACTCATGTTTTCAAAACTTGCCTAAAATTATGTATTACTTCCATAATTATCCTCATTCACCTGTATTAATTTATTATGACTAAGAGTATTTTCATCACATTAAAGCATGTGCATGTTTTACTCATGGTTATTGAGGTGTCAAAGGCACTTAGGTGGTAAGCTTGGGCTCCTATTTAAATAATCACTTTTTAAAATTTTGGATGCATATATTATATGTACATTTACAACAATTTAATGTTAATTATGTTTGCTTTTAGTTCAATTATTTTCTAAATAACATTGAAGTACATGAATAACCTAAGATAAAATCAAAATACAAAGTGTAATAATAGTAATATGCATATTTCAGTTATATATATAGCTCATATCTATTATATTTTTCCTTATTCTCTATGTGCTAAGGCTTCATCCTAGTCATCCATCATAAAACATCCATCATAAAAATCATGATACAATAAGTTTGTCAAAACCACATAACAGAACCAGAAGAGGTATCTGGTTTACGTTTTAAGAAAGTGCAAAATTGGTAACCATTAAAGCAACATCCAAAGTCCATGCGTTGATTTTGTAGTTGCCAAAATTATAATTGCCTGACAAACCACGTGCAGCTTTCATTACAAACCTCTTCTTCCTTGCCATTGGAGGTGGGGGACAATTCTCAAAGTTCATACATGTATGAAAGAACCATTGTGTCCAACATTGACTTGTGCCATCAAAATTTTGGTTTCATGTGTCAGATTTTCTTTTGGGCGAAATGACATCCACCTGTATTTTGGTTGATGTTACATGTTGGTGGAGATGACGAAATTTTGGTGAGTCATATGTCATTGACATGAAGTTCATTTTGGGTGACATCTGCATGTTGTGCCCATGTACCCTGTGCAGATCCTCTTATTAATGCTCAGACTTCTCTCCTTCCAGCCCTGCAGAATCCTTCCTCCACCTCTTTTTTTTCCTTACACATCTAGGATCTTGCTGGAGTTGATTTGTTCACTAGAGATGCATTTTCTTTGTTAGATCTGTTTCCATCTCTCACTGGAGAACTCCACTCAGCCATCAGATTGAAAACAACACATCTCTCCAAGTTTGAATGTTTTTATGTGCCTTGATTTAATTATTACTGATTTATTTACTTTTTTGTTTTTTACAGTATATTTTACTTATTTTTTGTGCTGTTTTAGTAGATTACATGCATATATCTAAGATGCTTGTTTTTCATATATTCTCGTACTGATTTTGTATATTTTTTCTATTTCAACAGATTTGTTTGTATATGTGATGATTAAATACATCTATCTAAGGTTTTTTTATATTTTCTTACTAATTTTTTATTTTTTTCCCAATTCTAACGCAGTTTTCAACATATTTGATAGGATGGAAAAAATAAAATTGATTTGTCCATATCATGATTTTGTATTTTTAGATTACATCATGTCTTCATCAGACTCAGACCGATCTCAATGATCTAATAGCAGAGAGCTTGCAGAAATGAGTCTAGATGGATGCATGGTTTTCCAATCAACAATAATATATGGAATGCAAGTACTATGAAAAGAAGACAATGAGTGGCGGTGTTACCAAATTGAAGCAATGTCTGTCTTGTGGGTATGGTAATGCAGTTGAGTGCTTGAAATGACTTTGTCAGGTTCAAGAGCAGATGAGAGGGACTTACTGAAAGGTCAAAAGGGGAAAACGAGTAAGGTGGGGTAAGAGATTTTGAAGCATATTTTTCAGTGAAGACATCAAGGTTCTTGTTCTGCCCTTTTCCCTGTTGATGACTCTAAGGATATAGTTTATCCTTCTGATTATGTCACAACTTGAGACAGAGCAAAATACATTGTTGCCATTTGGCAAAGAAGATTGAAAGCTTGGGGAAAAAGAGTAGATGTCAAGCTTTGATGGTAGGCGTCTGAGTTGGGAATGTGATAGTGGACGTGCAAGAAAGAGCTGTGAAGTTGATGACATGTTCTGCACATATATAGTCAGATTTGATAATCTTGATGTTGCTGTCACTTCCAGAGAAAGTCAAGGTAGAAGACATTAAAAAAGAAGTAGAAGACATTGAAGAGAATATAGGATAATGTTAAAAAAAGAACTTGGCAATGTTATAGCCAAGTATATGTTTTATAACGTTGTCCCAATTAATATTGTAAAAGGATCTTATTTGCAACATATGCTTGATGTTGCTGCAAAGGATGAGGACTTAGAGCTCTAAATCATTAGGAAATAATGAGGAAGTATCTTCAGAAAGAAGAGCTCAAGTCATACATAAGCTCTAGAGGAACTAATGGTCAAAATATGATTGCACAATCATGTATGACAGATGGATAAGTATAACCAGAAAATAAATAATAAACTTCATAATTTACAATGATGGTGGTGTAATTTTTTTGAATTGTTTGGTATCTCTTTCAAATTCAAAAAAGTAAAGTAGAAAATAACTATGACATGGATCTTGGTTCAATCCATTATTAGATTCAATAAAGATCTGGTTAGGATCAAGTTGTGTTGGATAATTCATGCTTGGATGCCTCGGTGTCTTCTAGATGTTTGCCTCAATAAGTATGGTTGTACTTGTGATCAATAGTCTTACAAGATCAAAATTTTCCCACATTAAAATTATTTTTTATGATCATTACAAAGAATGCACTAAGTGGCATCCATGAGAAATTCAGAAGGCTTGACCTTTGGTAAGGACAGGTAGGGTCCATTTTTCATTAAACACTGTTTCATCTATGAACTTAGAGGAAAATATTTCATTTACTAACCAATCAATGAAAAGTAATTTATGTTTCAAGTAACACATTCAAATTATTGTTTGAATGCTCATTCATCTTATGAGAGAATAGACCTTACAATAGAAATAGCATGATTATGCCATCCCAACATACCATGCCTTAGAATTCACAGTAAGGAAATAATTGAACGACTATCTGCACATTTAGGAGCTTCCAGAGAGAACTGAAATTTTTGTAATATATGCATACACATGAAATGCTTTAAGCACCATTTATATTTATTCCTTTTCTTTTAGTGTCATAATTATTTTATTCCGCTAAGAGTTTCATTATATACATATCTTGCTGTTTGCAGATTCTTCTTTTTAGATGACTTGACTGGATTTGAAATCACATACCTTTTGGAGGTGAGCACTCCTTGATTCTTCATCATATTTTTTTCTTCAACATATTTTTTTCTTCAACATATTTTGAGTGTCATTTTTGTTTAATTGTACAAGCATGAAATTTTCTCCCAGCACAGTAAGTGTTGTTTCATTATTGATGTCAAACTTGTTAAACTGGATAATTCAAATTAAATGCAGTGTCAGAGACACTTTCATTTCAATTATCAATCTATATCAGATACTTTGGAATGACGTATTGCTTCTTTATCCAGTTGCTCAATGATTCTATGGATGTATTAAATGTGGGAATCCATTTGCTTTGAGGACTTTTCTTTAGTCTTATTAAATGTGATTTTTGTTGTAAAACTGCAGCTTCCAGAGCCATTCAGTTTCATTTTCACATGGTTTGCTGCAGTGCCTCTCATATTTTGGTTAGCACAGACCATAACCAGTGCCATTCTTAAGGACTTTCTAATCCTAAAGGTAAAAAAAGATCCCAACCACTAGACAGTAGACACGTAAGAATGACAGTGAAGTAAATCATGGCTCCAATTGTCTTCGGTACAGAATTCCTCACCACAGTATTTGATGCTTTCAGGGACCTTGCCCCAATTGTGGCACAGAAAATGTTTCCTTTTTTGGGACCATATTGTCAATTCCTAGTGGTGGCATCACAAATACTCTCAAATGCTCAAAGTAACTTTTCTTTCCCATGCTTCATCTGTAAAATTTTTATTCTACTTGTTTGTCATATTGCTTTACCTCTGCAAATTGACAAAATGTGCTTTACTTCTGTTTTTTTCAGCTGTGGCACAAATTTAGTTTATGATGCTTCAGCACGCTTAATTACACTACCAGAGCCAAGTGAAGCTTGAGCTGAGGTGCACAAATAGAAATTGAACCTAGGAATATTTCGTAGATATGCAAATATATGCAAGTGAATTCATTCATGATCAGACCAGATGAAAATTAAATATTTTGTCAATTCTGAGTTGTAAAATACGTAAGCTGGGATCAATGGTTTGTTCATGTTTTTAGATGCCTTTTTCTGAAACTATATGCTGTTGTATCTACTAATAAAATGCACATGAAATACCTTGCGATTTTGAAAAATAAATTCTCTCCAATAGCTTATTTTTGAACTGCACTTTTGTCTATCCTGTGGACCAAGATGTACTTGTTTTTAGGTTAACTTGCCAACCTTTTCAATACCATGAAGCTGAGTACCAACCTTTTCAATATGACGAAGGTAAGTACCATATCCCAAAATAGTCTCCTCACCTGTGGAATGTAACCATAGAAAGGAACCTTCCTAGACACCACAATGGTTGGAACTTTCTGCATGTGTCTTCATTATTTTTCAATGTAGTTGACTAGTTGTAAACATACTCTTGAATTTAGATATTCCACATCTTGACTATTAGATTTTTGGCTACCCTATGCCAATCATCACATGACTTACAGAATCTTTGTCTAGTTTTATTTCTTCAAACCGTACTTATTTCTTAGTTTATATCATAAATCTAATAGGTACACGATGTGTAAATAAAGGAATTCATCTGTAACAAGAACATCTCAGAAAATGAAATTTGCACTATAATGCATCGACAAAATTTTATTAATGAATATTTGTATTTGTGCTGCAGTATTGCATGTTTCCTGTGACTAAACTTCTTGTTGTGTATCTTCCAAGATCTTGGACCTTGCTATGATCAACTGACATTATATATTGAATCCTATGAAACATATAAATTATTATTATCATTGAACAATATAAAAACATGCATCTGAATGGCCCGGTAATCTTCACCTTGAGGAAGAAAGATTTCAGCCTCCCTCTAGGCATTTTTGAGTCATTTCTAAGACAAGCCTGATTTTTTCCCAATTTGTCCTTGAGGAAGGGTTTGTGTCTTTGAAAAGTACGAGAAATAGTAAAAAAATGATGGATAATTACAAGTTAAATTCGTCATCATTTTTTATCATTTCTCATACTTTCTAAATGCACAAACCTCTCCTAAGTTTCACAATATCAAACAAAAAGAAGCAATGCATATTGCAATTTGGTTGAGCATGAAAGTTAAAATCAATTGATTGCATTTGTCTGGATGTGAAAATGATCTCTACCTATCTATCAGTGCATCTTGAATAAGCAAAACAGCATAATTCCACTGACGATAGCTTGTGTTCTTCGTGCAGGTACTCTTTTGAACATGCATATGCAGCATCATCATCACTCTATATTGCCTGTAGTAATCAAAGTGCACACAGATTTAGGTTATACCCCTGTACTTATCTACTGTTAATAAATGGGTACCAATAATATAATGTATATATTTTAACTGGGCTAGGCATGTCAGCTTATTTTACGTTAACCAATGTAAATTATAATCTTTTTAAGAAAAGATTAGTTGGAAAATTAAAGAGTAAAATAGATAAAATTATTTTGTAAGAAGTAGCTAAATCTCTTTTGTGAATGATTGTGAATTTAGATGGAATGAAGGAAAGTTGGGAAGTGATTGCTTGACAGTTTCTCTCAATTTAAATTATTGTTTGGTAAGTTATGGATTTGTTTGTTGATTTAAATGGAAGATTCTTAATTAAATTAGGAATGATTAGCAATTAACCACAAAAGTGGCCTGTCCCATGGGGTGGGTGGTCTTGACTTGTGATAGCAATGGGTTCATCTTTTTCTTTGGGCATTGGTTCTTGAATGTGATCCTATTCTTAAACAATGAAATTGCTTGTTAAACATCACTACTCATCTTAGTTAGCCCACAAGGTTTCCTATTGCTATTGCTATTACTCATCTTAACTAGATTCCTATTGCTATCAACATGGCTTCCTGCTGCAATTTGTATTTTTATTGTATACTTGTTTAGCTTGATATGATTTTTTGGATTGTAAGGGATGATTTGTATTTTTGGAAAGTACGAGAAATTGTAAGAAATAACGACAATTTTGACTTATTATTTTTTACTATTTTTCATGCTTTTTAAAGACAAATCCTCCTTAAAGAGGCAGAAGCAGAGTCATTTTGATATAACCTAATATGAGCACACACCAACATGATACAATTGAGATTTTTTAGCTTGTTTGGTATATTGTTTTGTAAAATGGTACACCAAAATTACTATATAGAAAAAAAATATTGTTAAATATATATTGTTAGATCCATTTAGACATAAATGGATATCCATATATGTGTTGGGATATATATATCGATAGTGTACCCTAGTAGTAAAAATATACACTTTCTTTCTCATATGGTACTAGAGCACTAGGGTTTCTTGGTTGAAACCACCACCATCGCTTTTCTCTTTCTCCTCTCGGTTCTCGCAATTGTTAGTCGTCCTCTTGTTGCACATCGTTGGAGTCCTCGCCTGTAGCATTTGGTGTGTGGTTGGTGTCTTGAGCCATTGATGTCAACCTTAGTGACCTAACGACCACCTCTTTCTTTTGATAGGAGTCACCATTGGTCTCGTCTATAGGTGTTGGAGTCACCACACCACCTCACCACTTGCATCTGCATGTTCGTCGGTAGGAGTCCATTGTCGAGGTCATGCATCTATAGGGTTTGTCTTGTGTCACTTGTTCTTCGCCTGTCTACTAATGAGCCTTGTCCATGGCTAGTTGCAGGTTTGTGTGGTCTGCCACAATCATCGTCGTAGCTTTGAGTCTACATCACTATAGGTCTATCTTTTAGCCACAGAAAATGAGGGTTCTGTGGTTGTTTGTCATGGTTTCCACTTTTGGGAGTTCCTCCACAACCACCAACTCAAGCTCTCGTAATCGTGGTAGTGACCTATTGATTCGTAGCTTCCTTGGGATTTTAGAAAAGCTTAATGGCTCTAATTACATTTTGTGGGTTCAAAGTTTTGAAAGAATTGTTATTGCTCACTGTCAAGCTTAATGAAACAACTCCAAATTATAGAGAGTAGTATGTTGATGATGCTACTATTAGTTCTTGGATGTTGACAAGTATGGAGCCCAATGTTGCACCAGGAGTCTCGATGATGAAAATTGCCAAGGAAATTTGGGACAATCTTCGTTAGACTTACGGTCATGAGAGAAACATTTTTAAAGTTTTTCAAGTGTATGAAACGCTTCTTCAACTCAAGCAAGAAAATTGTACTTGTCAAGAACATTACAGCTTGTTTCAGAGTTTGATCAATGTGTTAAACCTTTATCAACCTCCTACCTCGGACATTTCTACTTTTCAACGTTATCGGGAAGAGCTAGTTGTTGCCTTCTATCTTGCGAGCCTTCACCTTGACGTGGCATCTCAGATTCAAGGTCATTTGCTAGGTGTCGATTGGATGCCTGATCTTGTCGAGACCTTTGCCAAAGCCATGAGTGTTTCCACTTCCGCATCTTTGGCACCTATGTCGGTCCTCATAGATTAGTCTACTCTTGTAGCCTCTGGTAGTCATGGGCGTGGACGTGGAGGAGGCGAACGGGGTGATAGACAATGCCCGAAGTGCTAGTGGTGTGGTAAATTTGGGCATAAATCAGAAAGGTGTTTGGATAAGTTCCCTCATTTGAAGCCACAAGCCAATGTTAATATAGAACCTTCTAGTATGATTGATGCTGCCTCTAGGCCTATTGTCACCATTTTATAGGTAGAATATGAGCGTCTTCAATTATAGGTGTTGAAACCCACTACCATGAGAGCTCAGGCCGCCTCCTCCTCACATCTAGGTACTAGTACTAGTACAACTCTGCTTGCCTTCAGTGATGATCCCTGGATCCTAGATTTGGGTGCTTCCTCACACATTTCAAGTACACCTTTGTTTGACCACCTATCCACCATGCTTGACAAATCCACCATTACCATTGTTGATGGACGTTCATGTCTTGTTTTTGGCAAGGTGGTAGTTCAGGCTTCCTCCCAGATAAGGTTGAATGACATTCTTTATGTCCTTGAATTTTCTTTCAACCTCTTGTCCATTGGTGCCATTATTGTTTAATTGCAATGTTCAGTAACTTTCAAACCCTTTTATGTAACCTTTCAGGACTTGTAGATAAGATAGAAGTATGGGTCATGTTAGTATGGCACAACCCAAATTTTTTGTTGGGTCATGCTTGGCCTTTCAACTAGTGGCTCAAGCACAACCCAAATGGTATAGCTCAATTGGGTTTATGCCATGTTAGGCTGGGCCAAGTCTGACAGATTTTAATTTTTAATTATTTTTTATTTTATTAAAAATTAATATAACATTAATATAATTTTTAAATATTAAAAGATTGGTAAAGGTGGGATTTGAACCCACAATCATGCATCACTCGTTAAGAATCTTAAACCACTCGTTAAGAATCTTATACAATATATATATAACTAAATAAAATATATTAACATAAATACAAAATTATAAAAAATTATAAAATTATTTTCGTGTTGTATTGTGTTGGGTCACATGTTGTGCCATGTCAGCATGAAAATTCTTAGGCATGACCTATGAAACTATGTTGGGCCATGTTAGTTGGGCATGATCCATGAAACTGTGCTAGGCCATGTCAGTCTAGTTGGGCACGACCTAATGGACATGTCTAAACAAAGGATTGCTTTAGGGCATACGTAGAGAGTGGACAAGGCATATTTGCTGGTCTGTGACGATGTTCCTCATGGCTTGGTCGTGTGCTTATCTAGTATAGACTCTTCGATTTTGTGGCACTATCGTTTGAGGCATCCATCTTGGGAAAAATTTCGTCAAGTTCTACTGTGGACATCTATTTCGTCCTTTGATTGTGAGTCGTGTCATCTTGTAAAACATCATTGTGCTACCTTTAAGTAGTTGTGTCTTGCGCCTTCTACTTGTATGTTTGATTTTGTTCACTATGACATTTGGGGTCTTAGTTGTGTCTATCTATTAGTGGTCATAAGTATTATATTGTGTTTATCAATGATTTTTCTCGTGTATCTTGGGTTTATATGTTAAAAGATTATTAAAGTGTATTTAATGTTTTTCAAACCTTTTAGTTGAAATAAAAAATTAATTTTCCACTTGTCCAAAATTTTTGAGAATTGATAATGTGCTTGAGTTTGTGCAACATGGTTTTGATACTATTTATTCTTCTCTTGGCATTCTCCATCAAATCACATGTCCACATACTTCCCAGCAAAATAAGATTGTCGAATGCAAACATTGCCACATTCTTGATGTGGCTCGCACCCTCATGTTACACTTGCATGTTTCAAAGTATCTTTGGTTTGATGTGGTTCTCATTATAGTCTACTTGATAAATAGGATGCCCTCCACTCCTTTAGGGGGCTATTCCCCTTCATCGTGTTCTTCTTGACACAGAGTTGTTTCTTATCACTCTTAGAGTTTTTGGATGTGCTAGTTTTGTTCAAGATCTCTCCCTTGGTTTGGATAAGTTATCTCTTAGGTCTATAAGTGTATGTTTGTTGGTTATTCTCCTATCCAAAAAGGGTATCATCTTTACCACCCCCCACTTGAAAGTATTATGCGTTTATGGATGTAACTTTTTTTGAGTCTCAACCTTATTTTAGTCCTGATTGTGACTCCATTGTTGTTGATTAGGATTCTATTCTTGTTCCCAGCTCAATTCCCCTTTTGGATCAAAGTCCTACTCCTGCTTTGTGTCCAATAGAGCTGGATGATGACCCCAATATACATGCCACAACTTCTGAAGAACAACTTGTATAGGATACCATTGATCCACCCACATTGCAGGTTTATCGTCGATGACTGTGGCCTCATGCTCCTCCTACACCACCTCCTTCCTCCAACTCTGTTAGTGAGTCTATTCCTACACCACCACTTGATGACCTACCCATTGTTCTTCGAAAGGGCCACATATCTTGCACCCAACATCCCTTGTCTCATGTGATTTCATATGCTAACCTTGATTCTACCTTTTGTAATTTTGCTTTATCTATTTCTATTGAATCTTTGCTTAAGGATTGTCATGTAGCACTTCAAATACCACATTGGAAGGCTGCTATGGATGAGGAAATGTTTTGCTCTCTCGTGGTACATGGGATTTGGTTCCTTGTCCTGAATGCGCAAATATAGTCTCCTACAGGCTATACCATCAAACAAAAACTTGATGGTATTATAGATAGGTACAAGGCTCTTCTTGTTGCTAGAGATTTCTCATAGGAGTATGGTATTGATTATTCAAAAACTTTCTCTCTTGTTGCTTGCCTTTACTCTATTTGGGTGCTTCTATCTATGGATGCCAATAAGTCTTGGGAGTTGGTCCAACTTGATGTCAAGAATGCCTTTTTATATGGTGATCTTGATGAGCAAGTCTTCATGGAATAACCACCTAAGTATGTTGCTGGGGGGGATTCAAGTGTGCATGCTCAACAAGGCTATTTATCACCTTAAACAAAGCCTGAAGGTGTGGTTTGAAAAATTTAGCAATGTTATGTGAAGTAGTGGTTTTGATGGTTGCAGAGTTGATTACTTAGTGTTTATCAAGAAAACTGCTATAAGAGTGGTTATCCTTGCTATATATGTGGATGACATGTTGTTGATAGGTAATGACAATCAGGAGATGTTTGGTGACTATGGCAAGAGGCTAGTGATGTTGAAGGCCATAATGGTCAAGTCATAGCCAATTGTGGTGAGTAGTTGATTATGTTGAAAGTTAGGATGGGCAAGTCACGGGCCGAGCAATCGCTCACTTATGGTGGAGGTTGGATTGGGCCCAAGTTACACCGAAGTAGTGAGCTAAGTTACACTTGAATGGCTATGTGGTGCTGCTGACTATTTATAAGGAGGTGTTAAATACTCACTATTAGTTTGAGCTTTTGGTGTAATGGTAGTATCTAATCCTAACAAGTGGTATCAGAGTAGAGGTCGTAAGTTTGAATCCTAGCAGGCACATGTGGGGGGGGATTATTGGGTGCCCAGTATGCATCTTGTTTTGCATATCCCAACTAAGTTGCTTGCGCTTAAGGAGGTGCATCGTGCTTTACCGTGATAGGGGAGCCATGACCAAAAGCTGAAGACTAGATGACCAAAGGTTACACTTGACACGAACTTGTAGGAACACACGGGAGACTTAGTTGGAACATGTGGAGAGCAACGCATGCTGAGCACCCAATAGGAGATTGAAAAGACAAAGAGGTGTTTACGATGATACTTTGCCACTAAGGATATGGGGACACCGCAATACTTCTTAGGGGTTGAATATTCTAGGGGGTGACTATTTCTATTCTAACGGAAGTATGCCTTAGACTTATTGAAGGAAACCAGACTTAAAGTGTGTAAGCTAGAAAATACACCAATTGAGGAGAATCACTCTTTATGGGATGAAGATTCCCCTTTATTTACAGATCTAGGGAGGTATAGGAGGTTGGTTGGGAAACTAATATACTTGACTATGATAAGACCTGACATTTCTTATGCTGTAAATCTGCTTAGTCAGTTCATGCATGCACCAAAGTATATCCATTGGCAGGGGGCACTTCGTGTGTTGGCTTACATTGAAAGTACCCCTAGAAAAGGGTTTATATACAAGCAACATGGACATTTGAGTGTTGAAGGGTTCTTTGATGTAGGTTATGTAGGAGACAAGGTAAATAGGAAGCCAACTTCAAGTATTGCACATACCTTGAAGGAAATTGGGTTACATAGCATAGCAAGAAGCAAAATATTATCTCCAAATCTAGTGTTGAAGTGGAGTATCGAGCTATGTCACAAACCACTTCCGAGTTGATTTGGCTAAATGCCTTGTTGCATGAACTAGATGTTAATGTTCATTTGCCTATGCATTGTGATAATCAATCTACCATATACATTGCTAATAATCCTATCTTTCATGAAAGAATAAAACATGTTGAAGTAGATTGTCATTTCATCAAAGACAATGTTGTCAAGAGAGTGATATCTACACCTTTCACTTGTTCAAAGGATCAAGTGGTGGACATCTTCACCAAAGGGGTATGGGTTGGTGTATTTGAAAAGCTATGTAACAAGCTAGGCACATTTGATATATATGCTCCAGCTTGAGAGAGAGTGTTAGATATATATTGTTAGATCCATTTAGATATGAATGGATATCCATGTATGTGTTGGGATATATATATCCATGATGTATCCTACTAGTAAAAATATACACTTTCCTTATCTGATTCTTCTCACACATATCATTTGGCATTACAAAGGAGAGGATGTATTGTAATGTCCAGAATGTGAACTTCTCTTGTAAATCTTTTGGTTGTATTGGTCATTTGAGTAGATATTTAGTTATTTGCAATGTTAATCTACAAAATATACTAATTATTCAAACTTAAATTACTTCACTCCTAAGGGTTGTAGTTTTTCATAACATTATGATCCTAAAAAGGCTAGGGCACTTCATCTTAGAGTTATTTTAGTTAATAATTTACTTCTTAGTTTTGATGATAATACTTTTTTATAAATATATTTCATATGCATATTGTTTACAAAATAAACATGTGTTTAAGACTATCACTAGATAAGATATTATCGATCAATTTAACATTACACGACAATAACTTATTTTTATGGTAATTTAAAAGTCATAATTATATTTGCTAATTGTCTATTTAGTTATTACTTGAGCATAATTGGAAATATTATTGAACTTAATGCTAAATTATTTAACACTTGAATATTCGATTCAGGTTAAGTGTTTTAATTTAGTGGATTAAGTATATTTAATTTTTAGAACACTTAAGCTTGATATTCGAAGGGATACAATTAGTTAAATAAGTGTTAGATATGACTATAGTTTGTAACATAACGATAGAATGTCACGTGAAAAGTTTAAGTTCACACGTGATGAAAGAATCAGCGTTTTGTGTTAAAAGACCAGACGATTGTATTAAAAAACTGGTATTTTAACATAAATATGTAATTTTTTAAGTTAGGTGTGTGCGTTTTAAAGTGCACGTGATTGTGTGAATAGTGTCAATGTTTTAACTAAAAGATCGAAACTTTAAGCATACGATAACGTAATAGTTTGGTGTTTTAACAAGACACGTGAGATTTTTAAGTTAAACACGTGAGATTCAATTTTTAAGTCATGAATAGTACTTAGGTGTCTTAAAAGTATAACTCTGAATATCTTTCAGATATTTATGTTAAAAGACCTGAGACTATATAAATGGATTTGACGATTGAATGTTTCAACGTTTTATATTTGAATTATTCTTAAGCGGCCGTGTAGGTACATAGTTATGCATTTACAAGTAAAATGTGGATGCAATCGTGAACTTTGAAGATTTCAAAGGAGAGTGATGGATAGTTAAGATTCCAGAAGATTCTAGAAAAGAAAAGAAGAATGTTTAAGACACGAAGTGCATGTTCTGTACTGAACGTGGGATGTAAAAGAAGTTATTGAAAAATTCAATGACACGTTTAAAGTTTTCATGGACATAGTGGAAGATACGAAGGAAATGTATTTCACTCTATAAATACACTTAAAGACCTTGAGAAACAAAAAAGAGAGAGAGACCACTCATATGCAAGCATTCATATAGCATCAATAGAGCCTTAGAGAGAAAAGTGTGTTTTGAAGACAGAGTCTAGCTCATGTACAATATCAAGTTTTTGAAGAAAAAGATTAAGTTTAACTCGCAGCAGACGTTTAAAGATCAAAGCTTCAGATTGAAGTTTAGCTTGAGGTTGAAGATTGTCAGTGAAGTTTCAATACTTTTGATCAAGTAAGAGTTGTGCTAAATAACTAGATTTTGTAGAGAGGAAAAATCGTATTTTAGCTATGGAAAAATTGTTGAGTTTGCAAAGTAAAATCATTTCCTCTAACTCTTCTTGTGTGAATATTAAAAGTTGTAAATTGAATTCACAAAAAAGGATTGTGCTTAAACATTGTAATAAATCTCATTGAAAAAGTTGAGATTTAATTGAAAATTGTGAGTGATTGTGTTCTTGTTATCCGCTAAAGTTTAATTATTTTAAAGACACAATTCACCCCCCTCTTGTGTTCCTAAACATTGTTAAATCGATTCTACAACTGGTATCAGAGTTTTAATTCTAATTCTTAATTGCTGTTTAGGAATACACTGCCTATTTTAATTCAATACATACTGCTTTTCTTTATTTTATTGACTGAAATAAAATGGCAAATAATTCTTCAAATAATGTTATTGTTATGACTGAAGGACAACCTACCACTTGTCCTCCTATGTTTGATGATAGTAATTATGACTGTTGAAAATATAGGATGTAAGTATTCTTTCAGTTAGTAGACTTTAAATTTTAGCACATAATTAGCAATACTATGATGTTATTTACCTCTCCCTTTGATACATGGACTTATGATAAAAAGGAGAGAATGTCACTTAATACTAAAGTGCTTAATATTTTGTTTTGTGCTTTATCTTATGATCAATTTAATAAAGTTTCTGCTTATAAAACTATACATGAGGTATGACATACATTAGAAGTTGTTAATGAAGGTACTAACATAGTTAAAGAGTCAAAAATTAATATGTTGGTACATAAATATGAGCTGTTTAAAATGCACAAAAGTGAATGCATCTCTGACATGTTTTCTCGATTTCTTGAGATTGTAAATTCCTTAAAATCATTAGGCAAGAATTTCGAAGAAAGAGAACTAGTCAAAAAAAGTCCTTAGATCTCTTACTAAAAATTGGGCTCAAAAGACTACATCTATTGAAGAGTTAGAGGACTTGAATGCTTACTCTCTGGATGATCTTATTGGAAATCTAACTGCTTATGAAGTTCAACATTTAGATCTAAAAGGTAAAAATGCCAGAAAAGATTTGACTTTTGAGGTTGGTACAGACTCAGAAGTCTTAAGTGATTTTGACCAAGATCTACTTTTGTTGACCAGAAAGTTTAAAAACTTGAAGTAACGTAGGAATTTTAAGTCAGCAAAGCAATCTAAAGAAGTGGAGAAGAGATCCTCTCAAAATGAGAAGATCATATGCTACAAATGCAACAAACCAGACCACTTTCAGATAGACTGTCCTCTTAACAAGGATAAAAGAAATAATTTTAGAGAAGATAAGAGGAAGAGGTTCAAACGAAGGAAAGCCTTGAAAGTGATATGAGACGACAAATCTTCTTCACAGAGTGATGAGAATGATTCATCATTAGAAGTTGAATCTTCTTCAAATACAAATTCAAAAATAAAGAATCTAGTAAACATGTGCTTCATAGCTGATCACAGTGAGGTATCTTTTGACTCTGAAGTTAGTTATGAAAATTTTGATAAATTGTTATTTGAATATAATAAGCTAGCTAAGAAGTATAAAAAGTTAAAAATAGAAGATAAAAACACTAGAAAATTGCTAGAGGAATCTGAATCTAGATTTAATTTCTAAAGTACTACGGTGGATAAATTCAAAGATGAGAATCATAAGCAAGTTGAAGAAATTTCAAAGTATAAAACAATTGAAAAAGACTTGCATGATGATCTCAAAAAAAATAGTGTTGATAAAAGAAAATTAAACTCTGAAATCAAAAAATGGAATTTGACTGTCAAGGATTTAAATTCTGAAATAAGTACATTAAAGCATAAGGTATGTAAGGAAAATGCCATCTTAAGCAAATGGAATGATAGTCAATCAATTATTAATGAACTTCAAAGAAACATTTCTAATGTTGGAAAGTATGGAATTGGTAGTAACACTGCATCTTTTGAAAATTATGGATGACATATTAGTATAGGAAAGGATAAAGCGTTTGTTATGAGTATTATACATAAAGATAAAAATGTTATTCCTTGTGTAGTTAAAAAAGATAATAAATACGAGCAAGTAAATAACTCATCCATCGAAAACATAAAGTTAAATTCAGAAGATGTTAGTACAAATATTTCAATATATGTTTCTGAAATAAAGGATCTGCAATTACAAGTAGAGGATTTAAATGTTCATGTAAATTCCTCGAATGAGTTGAAAAAGATATCTGAAGATGAAATCTGGATGTTAAAAGTTAAAAATCCAAATTTCAAAGGGAATCTACTTACTGCAAATTTTAAAATCAATCAATGGTATAAGGGCAAGAAAAATAAAGTGTACTTAAGAACACCAATGGATCTAGTAACAAAAATTTCAACTATGCAGAAAGTGTAAATAAATTTTCTAATTGTGATAAATTGAAAATAAATAATGATCAGAAAGCACATGAGTTGAAATAGGATAAAAATTTTGAGCTTAACGATAAGAACTCCAAGAGCAAAAATAAAAAGAAAATTGTTAAGACTAACACTCCCTCAAATATTCTTGGACCCACTCAAAAATGGGTTTTAAGAAATAAAATTTCTTTTTAAACTATTTTGTAGGTGAATAGATCAAAATGAATAATGGACAGTGGGGCATCTAGCCACATGACAGGAAACAGGGTGTTACTTACTGACCTTACCAAGACAAGAAGTGGAAAAGTTACCTTTGGGAATAAAAGTAAAAATAAAATCCTTGGATCTGGCAAGGTGAAGGTAACTGAAAATTGTTTTATAAATAATGACTTGTTGAAAATTTAGGCTTCAATTTATTGAGTGTTCCTATTTTGATGCAAGTCTATAGAGTTATATTTGAAAATAACTTGTGTCAAATCATAGATAAGGATATAAATGAAGTATTATTCGTTGCAAATAAGAAATGTTCAGTTTGTATTCTTAATCTGCGTTATGACATTATAAATGTCAATGCCTGTTTGATTGCAAAGTCAGATGAAATTCAATTATGACATAGAAGGCTAGGACATTCTAATATAAAGTTGTTAGAAAAACTATCCTGAAAAGATCTAGTTAGGTGTTTACCTAGCATTAAACACTCTAAATGAGTTTATTTGCAAATCATGTCAATTAGGTAAACAACACAAAACATCCTTTAAATTGTTAAATGAAGTAGCAAGCAAGAGAGTTTTAGAATTAATACATATTGACTTATTTGGACCAACTAGAACAACTAGTTTAGGAGGAAAATGTTATGTTTATGTATTAGTTGATGACTACTTTAGATTTACTTGGGTATACTTTCTAGCACATAAAACTGAAGTTTTTGAAACATTTAAAGTATTTTGTAACAAAGTACAAAATGAGCAAAGTGTTAAAATTCAAAAACGTAGGAGTGGTCATAGTACTGAGTGTGATAATAATCAAATGGACATCTTTTGTGAAGAGTTGGGGATAGATCACAAGTATTCATTTCTTAGAGCTCCTTCACAAAATAGAGTAGTGGAACGTAAAAATAGATCGCTTCAAGAAATGGCCAGAACTATGCTAATTGAGAATAAGACACCACTTTCTTTTTGGGCAGAATCAGTTCATATAGCATATTATGTCATAAATAGAGTACATTTACGACCTATTATTGATAAAACATCTTTTGAGATATGGTATGATAGGATTCCCAAAATAGACTACATGAAACCATTTGGCTGTAAGTGTTATTTATTAAACACTAAGGAAAGTAGAGACAAATTTAAAGCCAAATCAAAAGAAAGGTACTTTTGTTGGTTATTCAAATAGAAGTAAAGCTTATAGAGTTTACAATAAATCAACAAAAATAATTGAGGAATCCTTACATGTTAATTTCGATGAAAATTCTCACTTGGATGTTAAACATGCTGTTAGTAACAATGAAGATTTAGAAATTCTCCCAGAAGATTTAAATATTGTTGATAGAGATGTAGAGGAAATATCTGATAGGATAAGAGATATTAATTTGAACAATGATGATCAAATAGAAGAAAATGCCAATATAGAGGAAAATGTTCAAAATGATCATAGGCCTTGGTGTTATTCTTCATCTCATCTTACAAATCAGATAATAGATGATCCTAATCAAGGTGTTAGGACTAGATCTTCAGTAGTGAATATACGTGGTGCTTATGCTTTTGTTTCTATGCTAGAACCAAAGAAAATAGATGATGCATTGAGTAATGAATTTTGGTACTTAGCTTTGCAAGATTAACTAAATCAATTCATCAAAAATGAAGTATGAGATCTAGTACCACCCCTTGAAAATCATACGATTATAGGAACAAAGTGGGTGTTTAGAAACAAAACAAAGCTGGTCATATAGTCAAAAACAAAGGTAGATTAGTTGCACAAGGTTATAAGCAAGAGGAATGAATTGATTATGATGAAACATTTGCTCTTGTTGCTGGACTAGAGTCTATTCGAATATTATTAGCTTTTGCATGTTACATGAATTTCAAGTTACATCAAATGGATGTTAAAACTGCTTTTCTAAATGAATATATAAATGAAGAAGTCTATGTAAAACAACCTCCTGGATTTGAAGATTCACAACATCCTGAGTATGTTTACAAATCTAAGAAAACTCTTTATGGCCTTAAACAAGCACCTAGGTCTTGGTACGAGAGATTGTCTAAATTTCTTGTGGAAAAAGGATATTCCATGGGGAAGGTAAATCATACACTCTTTATCAAGAAGACTGAAAAAGATATTTTAGTAGTTCAAATCTATGTTGATGACATCATATTTGGATCAACAAATGAAAAGTTAGTTGAATCATTTTCAAATGACATGACAAAGTATGATGGTTGAACTATCATTTTTTCTAGGATTGCAAATTAGGCAATTAGATAAAGGAATCTTTATTTGTCAAGAAAAATATACTCAAGATTTATTAAAGAGGTTTAGATTTGACAAAACTAAAACAAAAAATACTCCTATAAGTACTATCACAAAATTAGATACGGACAATTATGGGAAATCTGTAGACATAAAATAATATAGAAGTATGATTGATTCATTACTTTATTTGATAACTAGTCGACTTGACATTATGTTCAGTGTGTACTTGTACTAGATATCAATCTAATTCTAAGTAGTCACACCTATTAGTTGTTAAAAGAATCTTTAAATATTTACAAGGAACCAAATATTTTAGATTGTTTTATTCTAAATATAGTTCATTGGAACTAGTGGGATTTAGTGATGCTGATTACGTAGGTTGTAAATTAGAAAGAAAAAGTACTAGTGATACTTGTTAGTTACTAGGAAATTCCTTAGTTTTGTGGTTTAGCAAAAAGAAAAATTGTGTAGTCTTATCTACACTCGAAGCTGAATATGTAGCAACTACACTTTGCCATGCCCAAATCTTGTGGATTAGACAAACCTTAAAAGATTTTAATCATACTTTTGAACCTACACAGATTTTTTGTGATAGTAGCTCAACCATTAATTTGTCAAAGAATCCTGTTTTACATTCCAGAGAAAAACATATAGAAGTTAGACACCATTTTCTAAGGGATAATGTAATTAAAAGAAATATAAAGTTAAAGCATATTCCTACATCTGAACAATTTTTAACTTATTCACAAAACCCTTAGATGAAAATACTTTTTCAAAATTAAGGTTAAACCTTGGTATATGCAGGTTATTTGATGTTTAAAACATGTCCTACCCAAATATCTAAGTGTCCTATCCATTATTCAAAGTTGATCTGTTTGAAAAATCGAAAAAAAAAACAAAAAAAATGGAAAAATGAAAATGAATATAAAGTATTTGATATTCATGTTTTTCTCAAATTTTATGATTTTATATATGTTCTTATACATTTATATCACATAAGAAAAACATAAAACTCTTTTGACTGTATTGAGAATCTTTACAGAAAAGATGGGATTTATCAGTTTGATTCAGTACTTTAATTCTATAATTGATTAAATGACGAAGATTGTACAAATGTATTTTTATGTCTTCATAGAGTGTGTTAAATTTCAGTAATTGTAATGAAGTTAATCAATATAATAACTAAAAGTTATTTTATGAATAATCTTTTTAAGTGCGGGTATAAATTTTCTGAACTTAATGAAAAGTCTTTCAAACCTTTTTTACTCGGGTGATTAAGTCTTATAGGGTAATTAACTCGATGTACTGAGTTTCTCAAAACCCAACAACCTAAGATCAATTGATCTGAGATTGTTGACCCAAAGCTTGATACATGGGTATAATAGAAAGTCTAAATTGAGACTATTTTAATTTGTGATTAAATGAAATTAAAAATGACAGCAATATCAATATTAATGTTCTTAAAAATATGTTGATACTGAAATTACTTTACCGTATTAATTATTCAAATGAAGTATGTTTAAGTCATTCATCATTCTAAATCAAATGATCAGGGAATATTATTTTTGCACTATTTTAGATTGAGAATGTTCTATTTTGATGTTTTGATGATTAGTGCAGCCATTAGATTAAAAAATATCAAAACAAATATTTAATTCGTAATAGTATATAACTATTTTAATTATGTTTCTTAAATTTTCTAGTTTTGAAAGTTGTGTTTTAAAAAAAAAATATATTTGAGGATAGCTCTATTCTAGGGGGAGCAAGCTATTCTCAAGGGGGAACGAACAAAAATACTTAGTTGTTTAAATTTTAATGAGTTCAAATTAAAATCAAAATTAGAACTTGAATAGCATCTATCAATTTAAAATGTATTCTTTACCCTAGAAGATCCACAGTTCTAGTTTATCCTCAAAGACCTAATCAGTTTAAGTTGTTCTACTTTAGGACTTAGGAGTTTCGAACATTTCCTATAACTCACTGGCATTTTAATGCTCACTCCTTTAGTTCTCCGATGTTTTAATGTTCCCATGTGAAATACACGTGACAACTTAAGTTAAGGTAGTATTGAATAGCAAACATCTTTAAGTCAGATTCGATAATAAAAATTTGACAACCTTAACCCTTAAATCTCTTAACATATTAGGCTTAAATTCTAAAAGCCCTCTGCCCTAGACTTCATAAGCACCTTGCTGGTATGTAGAAGGAGAAGAAGCTTGCTTCACAGTAACTTAGCAATGACATGCGAGAAGAAGATCATTCAAGTTCCACTGCTACTCTTGCGAATATGATAGGTGAAAATCGACAAAGTTGAGTAAGAGATAGACTTATTGAAGTCGATGTATGATTTCTTTCCTAAGGTTTTTGAAGTAGTTGCAGAGGAAATAAAGAATGCAGAAAAAGAGAACTGACATCTAAGATTACGGTCTCAAGAAGAAAAGATTCACAACATCAAATGTGTTAAGCGGTATGTGTTAAAGTCATTTGTTGAATCAATGACACTGCTCACTAGGTTTGAAGTAGGAGAGTCTTCAAGAGCTGTTGCAAAGAAATATAAAAACTCACTCCAATTAAGAAGACTACACCCATTCGTCCACAACCGTTAACTTCAAAACGATTCACACCTAAAAGTAGGGTTGAAGAGTTTGAAGATTGGTTTAATGCCACTACGACACAGACACAAGTAGAAGTAATCAGTTCAAATACTTCTAGTAGTTGTTCCAAGTCTACTAGCAGTGAAAGTGAAAATGAAGGTCAGTGGATAAGTAAAACGTTTCTGATATCTTTTGATTTGAGATGTTTTCAAAAGGTGATTGATAATTTTAAGAAAAGAGAAGTGACCGTGTCTAAGTCATCTCTGTTTATAGTTGATTCTATTCCAGCAAATCGATCAAGCTTTGTTGTACATGATTTGTGTGTAAAACTTGTATTTCAAGGCACATCATCATTCAGTTTGATAAATCAAAGGAATGATGTTTTTGATTATGTTTTACAACACAATAATGATAGATTTCAAGCTTTTGTTGAAATGCAAAAGTATATTGACAGAAAAGAAAGACTTCCTAGGATTTATATGCAGTTAATGAGTCAATGGAAGGAAGAAGATGCTCTTTTAAGCAACATTCCACCTCAGTTTGAAAAGTATATTGGAATAAATGATGACTCAGATGGTATACTTATAGTTATTCCAGAAACTATTTTTGCAAAGACAGACAATTCTTCGAAAGATCAGATGGACACTGTTGAAGAAATTTTGAGAAATTTAAAGTCACAATGGTCTGCTACAACTGTCTCTATAGAGGAGCACGGAGAAGTTTCTAAAACACCTGATAATCAAACATTAGGTGAATATTTGAAGAGCTTGAAGAGACATAGATTTGATGCAACTGTTCAGATTGATGCATAGGAACAAGTTGGAGAAATATTACAGTTAAAACATATAGAAGAACCAGTTTTTGAGCATGTGTCAGTTGATGAACATCTTGTAGAGGAAGCTCAAGAAGAACATATTTCAGATTTTATAGAAGAGCAAGTAATTCCTCCAATAGTCTCAAATGAATCGATAGTAGAAGAATATCTTGATTTCCAAGTTGAAGAGGAGTATTTCAATCAGCAATAAGAGACTTCACCGGTTCTTGATGAAGAAAATTTGAGATTGGTTGTATATCAATTATAGACAGAGAATGCTTAAGGTTTGCCAAGCACTTCTCATTCGATTTCTGAGGAAGGTATTTCAGTAGAAAATCTTTATTTTAGAAATCAGGAATGTTTGGATAATTATAATAAATTTTTGAATTACGAGATACTGTATAAAAGACCAGTAAATTTCAAAGATTTACAAAAGATTAAAGATCTCTTACAGTTTCAAGGTTTGCTAGATATTATACCAACAGACTGTAAGTTAGATATATTCAGAGAAGTAATAGCTGCATTCTATGCTAACTTGTATGTTGAGAATGATAGATTATTTAACAATATAGATAAAACTATTTTTGAAATTACTCTTGAGTTGGTATATGATATATTAAAATTGACAAATGAGGGTGTACAATTAACTAGAACATCTTTAAACTTGCTAGATTGGAACATTAGTTCGATAGCAAGAAACTCTCAATCACATGACAGATTATAGTATCTAGATGAATTAAATGGCAAAACCAAATTTATAGCAAAAATTTTGCAAACACAGATTTTTTAGAAGAATGGGCATATTGAACACATAGAGAAAATTTGTTTATATGCAACCTATGCTATTATGCAAAGGATACAATTGAATTGGTGCAAACTATTTTTAGATTCCATTTAGCACAGACATTCAAAATTATTTTATGGAATCAGTCTTGTCAAATTGATAAAGGGTACAGGATATGATGTAAATTAGTAGCTAAGAAAATCCTTCAAGACAAGATCATTCACAATTGCAAAATATAAGAAATTTATTTCTAAAGCACCAGTTACAGTAGTACTGCAGTAATTAACAACAGAATAGTCACAGCCTTCGACCACACATGATTTGTTAACTCTTGTAGAGATTGACTATATTATATAATTAAGAGAACAAATTGGTCGACAAGTATTACAAACTATAATTAGTAATGTTCAGAATTAGAGGAGAAATCAAAACTAATTTGTATTTTTCTAATTTCTTATGTTGATTTGTAATGCTAAAATTGTATGTCGAACCTTTATTTGTAAATGTTTACATTTCCAATTATTTGTTACAAACATAGTTTATTAACTGTTTAGTTATGTTTTATATATTTTATCTTATTTATCTAGTTCTGTTAAAGCTAGATTTATTAATTTAACTCTTTGAATACTTTCAATTATTCTCTAACCCGAGTACTTTATTGAATAATGACAAAAATGGAGAGATATATTTAAAAATTGAAAATAGATAATTACAACATTAAATTAATTTTGTCATCATCAAAAAAGAGGAGATTGTTGAGTATTATGTTTTGATGATGAATGCATAATTAATGTTTAATTATAATTTGATTGTAATCTAAAAGTTGTAATTATATTTACTAATTATCTATTTAGTTATTACTTGAATATAACTGAAAATATTATTGAACTTAATGCTAAATTATTTAACACTTAAATATTCGATTCAAGTTAAGTGTTTTAACTTAATGGATTAAGTATATTTAATTTTTAGAACACTTAAGCTTAATATTCGAATGAGTACAGTTAGTTAAATAAGTATTAGATATGACTATAGTTCGTAACATAACGATAGAATGTCACATGAAAAGTTTAAGTTCGCACGTGATGAAAGAATCAACATTTTGTGTTAAAAAATCAGACGATTGTACTAAAAGACCAGTATTTTAACATGAACACGTGATTTTTTAAGTCAGGCGTATGCGTCTTAAAGTACATGTGGAGTGTATGAACAATGTCGATGTTTTAACTAAAAGACCATAACTTTAAGCATACGATGACGTAATAGTTCAACGTTTTAACAAAACATGTGAAATTTTTAAGTTAAACACGTGAAATTCAGTTTTTAAGTCATTAATAGTACTTAGGCATCTTAATGGTATAACTCTAAATATCATTCGGATATTTATGTTAAAAGACTTGAGACTATATAAATGAATTTAACGGTTCAATGTTTTAACGTTTTATATTTGAATCATTCTTAAGCGGTCATGCAGGTATATAGTTATGCATTTACAAGTAAAACATGGATGCGATCGTAAACTTTAAAGATTTCAAAGAAGAGTGATGGATCGTTAAAATTCTAGAAAAGAAAAGAAGAATGTTTAAGACACGAAGTGCATGTTTTGTATTTAATGACATGTTCAAGATTTTCATGGACATAGTAGAAGATATAAAAGAAGTGTATTTTACTCTATAAATACACTTGAAGACCTCGAGAAACAAAAAAAGAGAGAGCACTCATATGCAAGCATTCATATAGTATCAATAGAGCCTTAGAGAGAAAAGTGTATTTTGAAGACTGAGTCCAGCTCATGTACGATATCAAGTTTTTGAAGAAAAAAATCAAATTCAACTTAAAGCAGTTTAGATTGAAGTTTAACTTGAAGATCGTCAATGAAGTTTTAACACATTTAATCAAGTAAAAGTTATGCTAAATAGTTAGATTTTGTAGAGAGGAAAAATCGTATTTTAACTATGTGAAAAAATTGTTGAATTTGCAAAGTAAAATCATTTCCTTTAACTCTTCTTATGTGAATATTAAAAGTTAAGTTAAATTTACAAAAAAAGATTGCACTTAAACGTGGTAATAAATCTTATTGAATAAAGTTGAGATTTAATTGAAAATTGTGAGTGATTGTATTTTTATTATCTGTTAAAGTTTAATTATTTTAAAGACATAATTCACTTCTTTCTTGTGTTTCTAAATACTGTTAAATGGATATACAACTAAAAATATTGGTAGGATTGAATGACTTCATGAGGGGTAAATATATAACGAAGTTTACGTATCACCAAAATTAATAGATAAATTAGTTAAACAAATAAATTTTACATACAATTCCCTAACTTTTTTATAATCATAAATAACTTCGTAATGAAAAGAATAAGAAAAATTTGAGTTTGATTAATTTTATGTTTGCAATCTCTATTTTGATATATAATTATATGTCTATTTAAAAACTCAGTATCACTAAAGTTTTCATACCACATTTGGTACGCAGGTTGAACGTCACGGCGTCGGTTCGTACTCGTCGACAAGCCGCCAGGAGAAGACGGAGGCCACGAGCACAACTCTCCGCCTTCCACTCTTCCGAAGGAAGACGCCCACCCACCGTTTCGCCGGCACCAGGCGCTTCGGTTCTGCCGCCTACGACATCACCAACGACGACGAGAGCAACGGCGGACGAGGGAAACCCAAACCGACCAAGGACGAAGAGGAGGAGGAGATACCCCATGTGGTGTTCGACAGAATGCTACGTCGAATTTTGGTACCCAAAATTCTTTGTTTCGACACAGAATGCGACATCTCCAGGTTGATGATGAAAATCCTTAACAACGAGTGAGTTTTATGCTTAGTCATTCGATCAATTCACGAATCAGAGGACATCATGGAGACATACATATTGACAACCCACGAAAACGCAAGACCAGCTGGACGTGCTGATTCTGTGTAAGCCTGCAAGAAGCAAAAACACTCCGCTGCGCGCTCAAATTACTGGCACGGGCAAGTCGACGGTGATACGGATTACCAGACACGCGATGGAGCAGTCCTGCCGTATCCGGCTGGCCTCCGTCGACAAGTACTCGGCCGTGCCAAAGGCATGGTCCATGTTGCCTGCGCGGCGAACCGCGCTCGCGTTCTCCATAGCCTGTCCATAAAACCAATCAATCAGTCGATCAATCAAACTCGTGATCGGATACGTACGTACCTCCCGTAATCCACTGCTTCCAAGAACCACAAAGTCTAGATCGAAGAAATCTGTTACATCTACGATTGTCAGGTTCAGCCCCGGTCTTCTGATCCACGCCGTCCCCGCTCTGATGCCATCTGTCGCGTCGCGGATCTTCCCTGATCGCAAAGTTCCGAGACGATCTCAATCCAGCGACCGACGATCGACCATCGACTAGCTAGCTAGCTAGCAATAGCATACGTATATACGTACGCGCGTCTACCTACCTGCAAACGTCTTCAGAGACCAACCGCGTTTCATGATCGGCTTTCCCAACATGGACAATGCGCTGAAGTAATCTCCGCAGTCCGCAACCATGAGCGAACCACTGCTCAGGAAAAGCGCAGCTGCAAAGCTCCCCTTTCTTCCTCCTAGTGCTTGCCTCGCCGGCTTTGCTGGTTCTTTCACTTTCTCGATCACCGTCTGCGCCGCTCTCTGCAGCCTACTCTGATCCTGGAAAATAGAAGCAGGCGTGAGTGTTGATTGACAAACATATACCTCCACAAGCATTCTAAATAAAAGGCACACCTGAGAAGCCATTGATCGAGAGAAGTTTCTTGTCTCTTGCTTGGTTGAGACCGTCATATCATAGACCCTCTCTATCAACTTCTTTGCTTCCCTCTTCAAGGTTACCTGCCAATATATATTTATATTCCAAGGTAATGTAAAAAATATTTCATTAATTATTACAATCGAAATAGTTTTTCAAAATTTACAAGAGAACAACAAGGCTTCAATAAATTATCAATTCCGAGAGCAGATGCGAAATGTATACGTTTGTTCATACTTTAGCGCGATTTTTTGAAACATATATACCACCGAAGTATATATGATTTTACTTAATTACCTCACCAAGAACGACATACATACATACATATACATATATATATATATATCTATGGTTTAATTCTACTTCTTGTAATTTTCCTCTTGCAGAGCCCTACCAATGTTGTAACTAACTTCGTGATGACAAAAAGTGTGTTTGATAATGATATGTTTTAATTTTAAATGTTGCGTAGAATTAAAAGTTGAAATTTGTTATTAAATGTTGTCGTATTGAAAACGGAAGAGAACAAAGGTATGCATGGAGATCCATTAATATATGCTATATATACCTCATCAAGCTCCCCAACGCCCTCAGCGTTTCGAATGAATTTGCGATGATCAATATCCAGCTTCTGGTCAATGACTGCAAATAAACGAATGTAGGAGTCTCCCATGGTCTGCTGATCAACGACAAAGTCGGATCGCTTCTCGTCTCTGTCAGCTCCAGCCAGATTAAAGCCGACCGTGAGCCTAAGGTCCGGCTCGTCATCAGGGGATAGTATTGCAGTTGCAGTCCTGATAAACTTCAGAAAATTTAACAAGGCGAACGTCAGTTAATTGAAGCAGCTAGTTTATATATGGTAATCGATCTCAACAAATTAAACAAAAGATGATATACGATCAATATTAATTAATTCATCGGCACATCAGAAATCAATTCGGCGGCACTAGCTAGTACGTGTTGATCCAAGAAGAGGAAAGGACATCGAAAGATTGTGAATTTCCAGCGCCGAAATGCGGTACGTACGTTTGAAGAAAACAAACAAAGAATTAATATAGCGCACGCGCGCCAAGAGGGCTGATCATCGATCAGGAAATTTAACTGATGCGCGCGTGTGTGTATATATATATATATATATATGAAAGAAGAATCGAAGAAGAAGAACCGATCGAAAAGAAGAGATCGACGATCGATCATCAGCATTCACCATGTCGTCGAGGGGAGAAGGTGGTGCTCCCTCCATGATCGGTCGGTCGGTCGAGCGCTATGCCGCTATGAAAAATCGATGTTGTGGCGCCGTTTGTGCTATGAGTGGGACTACGGAAATCAAACACCCCAACGCGCGCCTGTTGCGGTGTGCATGTACGCATATATAGATTTCGTTTGTCTGGATCGGTTAATTTTGAGAATTAAAGTTAAAAGTAATAAAATTAAATTGTATAACAAATATTACGATGAAAATTTATATAATGATAATAATATATAAAAATTTGTATAAAATTGATCGTACTTTACAAAAAATAATGTCAAAAATTACTTATAGATCGTCAACAGTAATAAATATCATTCGTCACATGTAATAAAAATAAGTATATATAATTACAGAGTTATAAATCATCACTGTAGAGGACATATATTGCCCCTAGTATAATGTAGATGGAATAAAGTGACAGATGATTTTTTCGTCACAATGCATACCAAATTTAAAACCCATCACAGTATCTAATGTTCATCGCTCAAATCAAAAACTTCACTGGAAAGTGAACATTGAAGTTTAATAAATTTTGAGTAAAATAATAAAATTCAGTTGAATATTAAATGTTTGTTTGTATACGAGAAATAGAAATTTAGGAAAAAGAAAAAAAAGAAATGAAATTTTTTTTGAAAAATTAATTTTAAAATATTAATTAATATTTTAATTAGAATTTCAAATATAATTCCACATTTACCGTGTAATTCATTTAGTGATGATTAAGAGAGGTTACGTAAGGTGTACAAGATCAAGAGAATATATCATAACAAAATTTTCATTAACTGTAGGAATTTTCTCGACCTAATAAGTAAAAAATTATGAAAAAACTCTATAATTATAGTTATGGAAAAATTTAAAATTTTTTCACATTTTTTGGTATACATAGACAATTGAAAATCTAAAAAAAATTTAAAAAATTTTCTTTTCTAAGATTTTTAAAAGACACAAACCTCTCCTATGCACGTACCTCTCTTAATGGTTTGTTTATGTACGTCAAAAATATAAGAAATGAAAATTTAGGAAACAAAAAAGAAAAAGGAAAAGAAAATCTTTTAAGATTGTTTGTGCACATTGTAAAAATTCTAAAAAATTAATTTAAAAAAATTATATTCTATATGTTAATATTGGAAAAATTTTAAAAATTAATTTAATTCTAAAATGTTAATATTCTATATTTTAATATTTTCAATATAATTTTACATTTTCTATGCAATTATGAATTTAGTTATGGTCAAATGAGGTTAGACTAGATGCATAAGATCAATAAAGTGTATTGTGATAAAATTTTCAACAACCGTAAAAATTTTCCCAACTTAATAGTTGGAAAATAATGAAACAAATTTGCACTTATGGTTATGAAAAAATTTAAAATTTTTACATATTTTCTAGAATACACATACTTAAAAGTCCAAAAATATTTTCAAAATTTTCCTCTTCCAAAATGTCTAAGGGGCACAAACCAAGACTAGTTGTTTACACTTTTAGTTGTAGTTCTTATATTGTAGTTAGAATTGTTATTATTTATTGCTAAAATTGTATAATTGTTTGGGATACTATATGGTGCAATGTTGTTTGTTAATACTGTTCATTAACTTGAGCGATCAACAGTAACAAGAGCTAAAATTTGATAAATAAACAAAGCTTAAATGAACATTGATCATTCTAAGATTTGATACAACTTCAATAAATAAAGTATCTTAACGCCTTCTTCAATATGTTCAAGTTAGGTTTACTACTTAAAACCTAAAAACATAACCACAAAGATATAAACATAACTACTGAGCCATTCAAACAGGTAGTTGGATTCGCCTTTTTTTTTTCTGCCTGGTTGAGTTCCTCCCACCTGAGAGCTCTTCCACGCCAAGAAGATCTAGCTGCTCACTGATGACTGGTGGTACGAGGCCCTTGAGAAGACGACGGGCTTGTACAACATGAAGACTACACAATACATACATATTGGATATAAAGGAAGTAAAAAACTTGTAACATTAAAGGTCTTAAATGCTGAACTTCAAATCTCATGGAAAGTCCTTCCTCGTTGGTGGACATGGGATTAAACTCATTTAATAATTGCCCAAAAATTAACATTAAAGAATTTCCTCTACCATGGGCTCAAACTTCCCCCCGCTCACCGTCGGCTGTTTTCCAAGGAAAAACGTCGGCGCAGGGACCTACGCCTTCGAGAACTGATCATATTTGTGGGAGGACGATGGCTGCTCTCTGGTTCCTAAGCAACCGCATGCCCCATCCTCCCTCACCTCAAAATCTACATTTTTCTTCCTACCCAGACCATCAAGGTTTGGTGTTTCACATTACCAAATCATGCATACATTTGGAAAAGACAAAGGTTAGTTGACACATAACCTCATATCCTACTCAAGAGAAGAGGTTGGGAGGAATTTTCCTTACTTGTTTTAGCTTGGATTTTCCTTCCTTCCACCTCCAGCACACCAGCAGCTTGTTCTCCTTCAACCACACACGGGTCCTTCAAGGGTTCATCTCCATTAATCCCTCCTCTCAAAAACAGAACTTCTACTACTAGAGAGAGCTTACCTTTAGGTGATCTCCAGTGACCCGTCCTTCCTCTTGCCGCGATATCCTACAATTGCCTTTCTTCTTGATACATTGGTGAGCCGTCACCTAGGGCACAAGGAAAAAGGGTTAGACGGAAGTCGTCCACCCTCCTCCTCTCTCCCCACCTATATCCTTGTGCCACCTTCACTTGGTTAACACTTCTTTTAAAAAAAAAATAGTAAGGGGTCTGGGCACTTGATGTGCACCCCTTGGTCTACTTATTTACCTAAATGATAGGGTGAGTGCTACATAGCAGCTCCTTCATGACTAGTTATTCTTTACTTTTGATGGTTAGATCGAGGATCAGTGTGAAGTTAGATTTGAAAGATGTTTTAAAAGGAAATTGTTATTATTGTTTTACAATGTATATTTTTAAAAGAAATTTTATTCTAAGGTAAAACAAAGTCTGTTTGGACCAAAACTTTGTTGGTAGATCAATGACTTGTGGAACTTTATTCTTGTCAAGTTTCGTGATTTTAAGAGCTGTAAAGTGATAGCAAATTTATTTGGAATAGAGGAGACTAAACTAGGTAAAACTTGTTTACCTCTTGGTTATTTATGTTGTTGATTATGTTATATTGAGATTTGTGATTGTTAAAATACCTTGAATCAGTTATGTTATTTTCCCTAGGTAGCTGAAAAATTTTCTTTACAACTGTTAGTTAATTCCAAAGCATTTTGATTGACCTTAATTGGCACTATTTAGTTAACTTGTTTTGATGCTTTGTTTATAGTAAGTTGGGAATATTATAAAACCCTCCTTTAAAAGTTGAATCTATAACCCCTCAAAAATTAGTAAAAAGCCTTAGTTCTCTGTTGCTGCTCATGGAGTAAGCTTCGATAGAACCAAGTAAAATTTTGTGCTCTTGTGTAGATGCTTGCTGTTTTCTTGTGCCATCTTGATTATTCAAATTCAATTTCGCATAACAAACTGGTATCAAAGCTAGGTTGAAGGATTGAAGATTGAGAGGAAATTTGGTGGCTAGGGATTTTGTGCGAGACGCTCGCGTGGAACCACCGTGGTGCGAGTAGCTAGGGCTTGTGACAGTGTAGGAAGGTGTTAGCCAGGGCTCGCGATTGTGCGTTGACGGAGGAGCAACGTCAACGCTAACTAGGTGCATGGAATAGTTGCTTGCAGGAGAGGCGACTATGCATGGAAGAGTTGCACGAAGGGAGGCAATTGCACCTGAAGGGTCCATCATTGTCTGCTACGAAGGAAAGGTTGTCGAGGGCGATCATGCATGGAGGTGCAGTCGTCAGAGTTGTCTGCACGCAAAGGAAGCAGTGCCATTGCACGTTGTTGCTAGGGCTTCGATAGCCCCATCGTGCATCGTCGTCATCATTGTTGCCTCTTTGCAAGGCTATAGTAACCCTTGCAGGGCTACAATAGCTACTGGGTGGCGATCCAGTCCGATTGCAAGGACTGTGCAAGGGAGCCATTCGTTTGAGTTCAACTATGTAGGGGTTTTGATCAATGTGCCATCTTATCAAATCCATTTGTACAAGAAGAGATGTTTTCACACAATGTAAAAATTGACAAGTTCACAAGGAAGAATAGATTTAGTTTGCGGCAAATCAAGATGTGAGCCTTGTTGAAACAACAAGGCATTTGGGCATCATTGATGAAAACAAAGTCGAAGGGCATTAGTGAAGCAGAATTGATTTCACAATAAGAAAATATCCATTCAACTATTTTTCTTTGTTTGGCTGATGAAGTAATAATTAAGATTGTTAATGAGGAGACAACTACAGGGTTATGGTTGAAGCTAGAAAGTCTCTACATGACGAAGTCTTTAACCAGTAAACTATTCCTAAAACAACACTTATTTTCTCTTCATATGTAGGAAGACACCTCATTGAAAGAGCATCTTGATCAGTTGAACACATTGCTAATGGAGTTAAGAAATATCGATGTCAAGATTGAAGATGAAGATGTAGCCCTACTGTTGTTAGTATCTCTTCCATAGTCATATGAGAATTTTGTGTAATCTTTTGTTATTGGCAAAGATACAATTTCTCTAGAAGAGGTAAGATCCAACCTTTACTCTCGTCAATTACATCATATGACATTGAGTGGTAGTGCCAGTGCAAATACGACTAAATCAAGATTTTCAGTAGTAGGATCTGATAAAAGATGAGAACGACTAGATACATGAGACAAAATGAACAAGGAAATGTCGAAATCAAAAGGGTGTCATCCAAATCCAAAGGACATATGCAATTATTGTAAGCAACTAGGACACTGAAAAGTAGATTGCCCCAAGAAGAAATCGAAGGAGCCAATTGCAGTTGTAGCTCAAGATGATTCTTCATCAAAACCTGATACAACTTTCACAATTTCTGATGACATGTATTTGACTAATAGTTGGATATTGGATACTGGTATGTCACATCACATGTATTCGATAAAAGAATGATTCTCTACTTATCAAGAAATTGATGGTGGTAATGTTTCAATGACCAACAATTTAGTCTACAAAATTGTTGGCATTGAATTAATTTAGATAAAAATGCATGATGGCATGACAAGGTCTCTAACAGATGTTCGACATGTTCTAAGCTTAGGAAAAAATTTAATATCCTTGATTACACTAGATAATAAAGATTTTAAATATTCACGTGAAGATAGAGTTATTTGAATCACAAAAGGAGCGTTGGTTGTGATGAAAGGTATAAAGAAAGACTTAGTTTATATCCTTCAAGGCTCAACTGTTATAGATATTGCAGCAACAACATCTTCACAGTCAGACTAGCCCATACTGTGGCACATGCAACTTGGACACTTAGGTGAAAAAGGAATGGTGATTCTCAGTAAGCAAGCTTACTTGGATGGGCACAAGTTTTCAAATTTTGAATTTTGTGAATATTGTGTGTTTGACAAACAACGTAAAGTTCAATTTCAAAAAGATAAACATAATACAAAAAAACTCTTAACTATGTCCATATAAATTGTTGAGGACTTTTAAGGGTTCCATCTTTGGGAGGCTCAATATATTTTCTCTTAATTATTGATGATTATTCAAGGAGGACATGAGGGTTCTTGATGAAATACAATAATGAAGCCTTTGAAAACTTCAAGTAATGGAAGACTCTAGTTGAAAATCAAATAGGAAGGAAAATTAAATGCCTTTGAACTGATAATGGTATGAAATTTTGTTCACATGAATTCAATAATTTATGTAAAAATGCAGGAATTGCTTGACACCATACAGTGAAGGATATGCCACATCAAAATGGCTTAGTAGAGCGTATGAATAGGACCTTGCTTGAAAAGGCTTGTTGTATAATTTCCAACTCTGGATTGAAAAAACATTTCTAGGCAGAAGTTGTCAATACAACTTGCTACTTGATGAATCGATGTTCCTCCAATGCTATACAAAATAAGATACCAATTGAGATATGGTCAAACAAACCTATTGTTTATACTAATCTTAGAGTTTTTGGTTGTCTAGCTTATTATCATGTTAATGAGGGTAAGCTAGAATCAAAAGCAAAGAAAAGTTTGTTTATGGGATATGGCACTAGCATTCAAGGCTTTAGAATTTGGTCACTTTTTGATTGAAGGTTTTACTTAATAGGAACGTTACATTTGATGAAAAGTCTTTACTTCATCCAAGTGTACAAGTTCCTACATCAAAAAGGTAGAGTAATGAGTCAGCATAGGAAGGAACATTGGTAGGCTGTAAAACGAATCTTCAGATATTTGAGAGGAACATCTAATGTTGGCCTTGTTTATGGAAGAGATGGTGAGTGTTTAGTGACTAAATACTCATATTCAGATTATGCTGCAGATATTGACAGTCGAAGGTCAATGACAAGGTATGTTTTTGCTTTGGGAAGTTCTACTATCAGTAAGAAAGAAACCTTGCAATCTACAGTTTCTTTGTCCACGATAGAGGCTAAATATATGACATTGACAAAAGCTACAAATGAAGGCGCATGGCTTAAAGGGATGATTGGAGATCTTGGTTTGAAATAAGATCAAGTTATCATATATTGCGATAGTCTTAGTGCTTTATGCTTAGCAAAAGATCAAGTCCATCATGGCCGAACCCAAAAGATCAAGTCCATCATGATCGAACCAAACACATTGATGTTAGATACCATTTCATCTGATCAGAGAGGAGAATTAAATTAAAGAAAGTTAGTACAGAAAACAATCTTGTAGATATGCTTACAAAAGCAATTATTGAGAATAAATTCATGTATTGCTTAGATTTGCTCAATATCTATAGTTTGAATTAACTCATGTGGCAAGGGCGATAGCAACAAGAGGATTCAAGTCAAAGTGGAGAATTGTTAAAATGTCTTGAATTAGTTCTATTATTTTCCTTAGGGAGCTAGAACGATTTCCTTTACAACCGTTAGTTAATTCTAAAGCATTTTGATTGGCCTTAATTGACATTATTTAGTTAATTTGTTTTGATGCTTTATTTATGATAGGTTGGGAATGTTATAAAACCCTCCTCCAAAAGCTAAATTTGTAACCCCTCGAAAATTAGTGAAAAATCCTAGCTCCCTATTGTTGCTTGTGGTGTAGGCTTCGGCTGAACCATGTAAAATTTGTTGGGAAAAGTGACCTAAATATTGAAAACAAGCAAACTACAAGCAATACACAAGGCACACAAGATTTAACGTGGAAAACCTCCTCAGAGTAAGGAGATAAAAAACCACGGTCCAACCAAATCCAACTGGCACTAATCTCAAAGGGTTACACAGTTCAGATCAAATCAACCAACACTCAACATGCATCTGTATCATCCAAAAAATCAATGGAGAAAAACATCACAATGCAAACTAATTAACCACTATAACACTGACCCATTGATCACTGCCAATCAACCCCAAAACAGTGTTTTCGGCGGACCACTGAACTGCCGGTCGAAGGAACCACTATGCTGATGGGTGGATGAGCCACTGTGCTGACGGGTGGACGAACCACTATGCGGAAGGTATGCTTCATGCACGTCTACCAAGGGAAGGACGCCGGACACCGCAATCAGGTCTGCTTCACGCACGTCTGCCAAGCGAAGGACGTCAGACACTGCGATCCCTGTCGAGAGGTCGCACACACGAATCCAGGAGCTTCGCAACCTCCGTCCGCCGTCTGTGGGAAGACGAACCCAGCGATGACCCTGTCACTCCCAGCACAGGCAAACTGCGCGTAGGTCATTGATCATCGGAGCCTCCTCGTGCGGAACCGAAGCCCTCGATTTCGCCCCCTTTCGCAAGCCCGGATCTTGCCCTCCTTCGCTCGCACAAATCTTGCCCTCTTTCTCACGCCTACGTGAGAAACCCTTGATTTCGCCCCCTTTCCTCTTCTCTCTCCTCTGCTGATTTTTCCTATTTTCAACCAAAAAGAAAAGGAAAAATGGTTTGGGCCTTAAGTGAAAAAGGTCTAGATGGGGGGACGTCCCAACAATCTCCCCCTCCAACCATCTACCAAGCTAATCTTCAAGACTAGTGATCTGAGCACAAATGCTCAGCTTATCCTTGGTTACAACTTTGGTAAACATATCAACTCCATTGTCATTTGTATGAACCTTCTTGAACACCATCTCTTTGGATTTGATCACATCTCGTATCCAATGATATCTGGTACGAATATGCTTGGACCTGGAGTGAAAGGATAAATTCTTGCTCAAGTGAATTGCACTTTGACTATCACCAAACAAAACAAACTCATCTTGCCACACTCCAATTTCTTGAAATAATCTCTTCAACCATAGTAGCTCCTTGCAAGCTTCAGTGGATGCTATAAACTCTGCCTCTGTAGTAGACAGAGCTATGTACTTCTGAAGTCTAGACTGCCAAGAAACAGCTCCCCCTGCATAGGTAAATAAATAACCAGACGTAGACTTTGAGTTGTCTACCTCACCTGCCATATCTGAGTCAGTAAAACCAACAAGAGTTGGTTCTTCGTCACCAAAATAGATCTTCATTCTTGAAGTGCCATGAAGATACCTCAGAATCCATTTAACTGCTTCCCAATGCCGTTCTCTTGGATTTGCCAAGAATCTGCTCATAGTGCTAACAACATAAGCAATATCTGGTTTAGTGCAAACCATGGCATACATCAAACTCCCTACAGCTAAGGCATAAGGAATTTTCTCCATTTCCTTCTTCTTCTCATCTAAAGAGGGTGATTGCTTTTTGCTCAATCTAAATTGAGCTGCTAGAGGGGTACTCACAGGTTTAGCATCATTCATACCAAGTTTTTGAAGTACCTTTTCAATGTACTTCTCTTGTGACAAGAACAATTTCCTGGAATTTCTGTCTCTGGTAATTTCAATTCCAAGGATTTTCTTAGCCGATCCTATGTCTTTCATTGCAAAGGACCCATTTAAGATATTTTTCAATTCTGCAATCTTTGATTTGTTCTTGTCTATAATCAAAATATCATCTACATAAAGTAACAAAACAATAAAATCTTCAGGAGAAAAAGATTTAACAAAAACACAATAGTCGGTACTACACTTCCTGTAGCTGTGCTCCCCCATAACAGAATCAAATTTCAAATACCATTGTCTAGGGGCTTGTTTCAAGCCACAGAGGCTTTTCTTTAGCCTGCATACCATGTTTTCTTTTTCTTGGTCAACGAACCCCTCTGGTTGCTCCATATAGATCTCTTCCTCCAATTCCCCATGAAGGAAGGCGGTCTTCACATCCATTTGCTCAATCTCCAAATTTCTACTAATTGCTATGGCAAGGATTGCCCTAATAGAAGTCATCTTCACTATAGGTGAGAAGATTTCATCAAAATCAATTCCCCGCCTTTGAGTGAAGCCCTTTACGACTAGTCTGGCTTTGTAGGTTGGATGTGAACTGTGCTCTTGTTCTTTGATTCTGTAAACCTATTTATTCTTGAGTGCTTTCATACCTTCAGGTAGCTTCACTAATTCATACGTTTGACTGTCATACAAGGAACTCATCTCATCTTGCATGACATCCATCCACTCCTTAGCATCATTCTCTTCCACTGCTTCTGCATAGTACTCAGGTACTGCCTCATCAAATAATAGCACCATGAACTCATCTGAAGGATACCTAGTAGAGGGGAATCTGTCTCTTGTTGACCTTTTGAGTGGGTTTTCTGGTGGATATAGGTTGGGAATGTTATATTATTGCTTGTGGTGTAGGCTTTGGTTGAACCATGTAAAATTTTGTGCTCTTGTGTGGATATTATTTTCTCATACGATCTTGACTATTCAAATCTGATTTCACATAATAGTGATAGTGGTGTGTAATACTTCTAGTTAATCACTAAAGAATACCTTTTGTATCTATTTAATTATAGTGAAAGATTTATGGAGGGTTTGTGCACACTGAATTTTGTCAGAATTTGGGTGTAATGGAAAGTGAGGGAAAGTTAAAAAATGTCATATTTGTGTAACATGGAAAATAAAGGAAAGATTTAGCCATATAAATACATAACATTCCCTTATATTCTCACCTCCCCCCTTTGAATTGTCTAGAATCCCTAACCCCCGACCCTTGCGAACCCTCTATTGCTTGATGATTGCTCGTGATGTCTCCATGCAAGTGGTCTCTACCCCTTTGCTTGATGACTCCTCATAAGCTCTTTGGCCCTCCATGTGACCACTCCTCTGTCGTGTGATGCAACCACTTTGTCCCTTTGTGTGCCATTGAGCTTGCCCTCCTTATCTCATCATCATTCCAGTGATTTCCATCACCATCTTTTTTAGGCATTTTCATAGTTGCTGCTCATTTCTCATTGCAAAGGTCGCTGCTCATTGATTGTCATGAAGGCCACCACTTGTGACAATTGGCAAAGGTTGTCCCTTGTCCTCAACACTATGATCATTGTTGTCAAACAAGAGTGGAAACACTTGTCCTTTTTGCCTTCCTAGGCTTGAAGAGTGCAATCAGATAAGAACAAAGGGTTGACCTCCCTACAATTGGGGTTAGGGTTTGGAAAGGAGAAGAATGGAGAAGAAAGGGGAAAAAAAACAAAAAATAAAATAGTAGAAAAATAAGGAGAAGAAGAAAAAGAAAAACTAGAGTGATGAATAAAATGAAAAAGAATAAGGGAAATAAAGAAAAACTAAAAATGAAAAGAAGAATAGAGAAGAAATTGTAAATTAATTTAAGGTACAAACAAAAGAAGGAAATTTGAAAAAATGATTTATTTTTAATAACTTGTAAATTCCATCAACTTTCTATCACAGTCATGAACTTGCCCTTCTTGTCTCATGTATCAATTTATGTAGTATGAAAACTTATGCATTCTGTCACTTTTATAATATGATAGACTTTTATTACACTACTTATGCAATTCTGATACATTCACTTCAATTGTAAGATATTCTAACCAATTTTGTGACTTCCACAAACACCCTTTATTTTTCAGACATTTTGACAGATTCTTTTTTGATAGAATCTGATACATTTTGACACATTCTTTTTGACAAATTCTGGTAGCACAAATAGGCCTTTAAGGGTGGACCAACAAGTCCTATGGTTTTTCTTCTTCACATCAAGAAATTTTTTCATGTAAAAAGTTTGGTGTATTTTTGCTTGTGGTTCGTTTGATTTCTATATTTGATTTCATAATTGAGAAGTTATTTGTTGGCCTCAACTAAGTTTTTGTCTTACCCAACAAGTGGCACTGATCGTGGGGTTAAGGGGCAATGTTCAATTCCTCATGGTGAAATGGAAGCAAATACAAGTAGAATGATTTCATTAAATGACACAAATTATTAAACTTGAAAGGGGAAGATGAAAGATCTTCTCTATGTTAAAGAATATTATAAGCTTGTGTTTAATCTAGATAAGCTTGAAGATAAATTTGAGGAAGAGTGGAGAATACTTCATCACCAAGTATGCAACTTTATCCGATAGTGGATTGATGACAATGTGTTGAATCACATCAATGATGAAGTACCTTTTGGCAGAAGTTGGGGAAGTTATATGCACATAAGGAAGACACTAAAAAGATATTTTTGATTAAATTGTTGATGCATTTGAGATATCGTGATGACACCCTTGTGACAGATCATATGAATACATTTCAAATAATCATAAATTAGTTGTCTTTGATGGGGATTACGTTTGACAATGAAGGGAGGATTTCCTCCATTGTTAAGGAATTGTTTGTTGTTTGTGATAATGATGTAGTAAATCTTGTAAGTGATAATGAAACAACATAGGTGTCAAATAGTGGTGCTACCATTTATATCACATTTTAGAGAGATCTTTTCACTTCTTACATTTCAAGTGACTTTGGAGTTGTGAAAATGGGTAACAATGATAAACAAAAGATTGTTGACAAAGAAGATGTGCATTTAAAGACTACAAATGATACCAAGTTGATCTTCAAATCAATTAGACATGTTGAGAGTTTGAGACTCAACATCATTTTAGTCAAGAAGGTTAATAATAAAGCCTTGAGAAATTTTGGAGATGGACAATATAAACTCACCAAGGGAAGCATGATTGTAGTGAGATGTAAAAAGACATCTCATCTCTATTATATTCATGTTAAACTCTCTAGTGTTTTTGTTAATGCACTATAAAATGAATATCAAAATGTGTTGTGTCATAAGAGACTCGGTCACATAAGTGAGAAAGGGATGATAATGCTTTTGAAGAAGAATCTATCTTCAAAGCTAAAAGGTGTACATTTGAAGAATTTTGTAGAACATTTGGTAGGAAACTAGGATCGGATTGCTTTCAAGAGCCAATCTCCTTCTAAGGAGCTAGAGATGTTAGAGTTGATCCACTCTGATGTATGTGAATTGGTAAAAATAATGACACATGGTGGAGTTAGATATTTTGTCACTTTTATTAATAATTCCTCTAGAAAAATTTGGACTTATATTTTGAAGTCTAAAGATCAATTACTTGATAAGTTCAAGGAGTTTCAAGCTTCAATTGAAATACAAATAGATAAGAAAGTGAAGTGCACCTAAATAGATAATGAGAGAGAGTATTGTGGACCTTTTGATGTTTATTATAGGAAACAATGTATAAAGCATCAAAAGACTCTTCCAAAGACACCATAGTTGAATGAAGTTGCTGTGAAGATGGATAGAACATTGATAGAGAGAATCAGATATTTACTTTCACAAGCAAAGCTGTTGAGGTATTATTAGGGTGAGGTCTTGATGATTACTATATATTTGATTAATCTTTCATCATATTACTATTTGTAAGGAAATGTTCCAAATAAGGTTTGGTACAACAATGATGTTTTTTATGATCACTTGAACGTATTTGGATGCAAAGTCTTTCTACATGCTCCTTAAGATGAAAGAACCAACTTTGGTGTAAAGACACGACAATGTATTTTTCTTGGCTATGAGTAAGATGATTTTGGCTATAAGTTATATGATCTAGTAGCAAAGAAAGTTGTTAAAAGTTGTGATGTTGTGTTTGTGGAAAATCAAATAATTGAAGACATTGACAGAGCACAAGTTAAAACATCTTAGCAACAAAAATGCTTGATTGTTGAAGCTGGAGAAGAAATGGTTGGACAAGATGCTTCCCAGAGTCAGGATGATGTTGAAGCAGATGGTTATGACCAACAATTGGCAATGTAAGAAGTTCTACTAAATATTCCTTAGATGAGTTTGTGGTGTTATTCTCTGATGGTGTAGAGTTAAAGTGTTATGCAAATACAGTAGAAGGTGAGCATAAAAAGAAGTGGATGGAAGCATGCAAGATGAGATGAATTCTTTGTATGAGAATCACATTCGATGGTTAGAGAATGAACTTCTGTAAGTACTTATAAATACCTTTTTGCCTATATATATAGGGATAGAATTATTTGTCATTGTACAATGAATTCACCATAATACAGTGACAAAGTAATACAATATATAGTGATGCATGTTGGCATCCATTACTATAATTAATATCAACAATAGTATCATATTGATAATAATTTTAATTATTTTAATTATTAATATTATATATATATAAAAATATAGTATTTTAATTGTACTAATATCAATAAGAGAGAAAAATAAATAAATATAATATTTTGATATTATAATAATACTAAATGTAGAATTAGACTTTGGCCTTGTTAGGGTCGGCTAGCATTTGTCAGTTCTAAAAGTTAAGTAGAGTTGAAGCTGAAGCTAATTTAAACGAAGTTGAGTTTACATAGTAATTACAGCGGTAAAAATTGATACGATAAAATTTGTATAGTAATAATAACATTGAAAGTGATTTTAAAAGTTAATTAGAGTTAGTCTCAAACAAGACCTTTATTCAAATGAAAAGAAATGTCTTCTTCTTCTTTTATATAATTTAGACAAATAAAAAGTAACGATGAAATCTTGACCAAATCTAATCTTGTAAAAGGAATTGACATGAACCTACTATTTATAATTTTTGTAATCTCTACGTTAAATAAAATTACTACCTATCTTTTCTATGATTGTATTTTCCCTAATTACTTTTAGAGTCTCTTTATTGTTGATTTGAGATCTATCCCTTTCTATATTGTTGAATATCTACTTTCTATTCTTCATTTTTTCAAATTTAATCTTCCTAATACTACTATTAGATGTATTATCTTTGTTTTTATATGGACTTTATGGATTAATTGTAATCATGTCATTTTTTGTAATTACTCTAGTGATATTAACTTGATATCTTCTCACATCTTTTCTTTGGCTGTTATTAGAACTTATTTATTATTATTTGATTGTAGGATCCATTTAAGGATCTATTCAATCATCATGTTGTATATAAATTAGTTGTGTAATGAAAAACTCTAATCTTCTAATTTTGCCTTCTTCTCTCTCTCACACACAACTTGGTATCAGAGGGTTTCCGTTCCACCCTTCCCTTTTATCACCACTGTCACCCCTCCTGCCCTTCCCTTCTTATCGATATTGTCATCTCTCTTCAGCTTTGTTGGTTGATCTTCCTCTACTTAGTGCTATTGGCAGTTGTTGACCTCTGCACTAGTCGTTGGGTTGTCTTTCGTGGCTTTCCATGTGCATTTTTCCCTATTTGTCGGGGGATCACTTGCGAGATATATTGGTGATCTCTCTCTCTCTCTCTCCTCTCTCTATTTGGGCCTGGAGTTGCTTGAGTCTAGCTCCCTCATGCAGTCCTCTACCTTGCGTCCTGATGCATTTGTTTGGTCAATGTGTCTATCTTGACACATTCTTCATGCCATCTGTCATCCGTGAAGCTTGCTTGATATATGTTGGGAGGCAATCTAATCAGTGGTCTTGCTATTTGTGAAAACCCTTGCACAAATCTCCTGTAGTACCCTGCCAAATCCAAAAAGCTACGTACCTCAGTAATGGAGTTTGGCCACCCCCAAGTGCAAATAGTTGTTACTTTTGAGTCTACCACCAGAAATCATGTGTTCCAAAAAGGAAACCTGGGTCAACCAAAATTCACATTTACGATACTTGGTATATAACTTCTATTCCCTAAGTATTTGCAACACAATTCTTAAATATTCAACATTAGTCTTCAAGGTTAGAGAATACACCAATATGTCATCAATGAACACTATCACAAACTAACCTAAATAGGGTCGAAATATCTTGTTCATTAGATCCATAAATGCCATAAGGGTATTTGTTTGCCCGAATGGAAGAACTAAAAATTCATAATAGTCGTACCATGTTTGAAAGGTCATTTTCGATATGTCCTCTTTCCTCACTTTCAATTAATGGTACCCCAAGCGTAAATCTATCTTTGAAAAGATAGTAGCCCCTTGGAGTTGGTCAAACAAATCATCTATTCTAGGAAGTGGGTACTTATTTTTCACTATGACTTTGTTTAGCTCTCTAGTCTATACAAAGCCTTAAACTCTCGTCCTTCTTTTTAATGAAGAGGACCAGAGCTCCACATGGTGATGTGCTAGGCTGAACAAATTTCTTGTTCACCAATTCTCGTAATTAAACTTTTAATTCCCCAGGCAGCATTCGATAGAGTGTTTTAGTTACAAGCTGCATTCTAGGTATAAGTTCAATGGCAAATTCCACTTCTCGATCTATAGGAATCCTAGGTAGTTCCTCGAGAAACACGTTAGTGAACTCATTGACTACAAGTAGGTCCTTTAACAAGGATACCTCTTTCTAAGTGTCCTCCACAATAGCAAGATACCCATAAGCTTCCTTGCAAATAATCCTCCTAGTATTATTGTTGAAAGAATTTTGTAAAGTTGTTTACTTGTTTCTCCAAAAGTGAACTCCACTTGTCTTAGTATCTGGAAGAAAACTTCTTTTCATTGACAATCCACAATAACATAATTGGCTGCTAGCCAATTCATTCCAAGGATCACATCAAAATCCTTCATATCTAATAAATGGAAGTCGACCATGAGGTCTCTCTTGTTTACCTTGATCAGGCAATCTTCACATATCCAGTTAGTCCATGTAGGACCTCCTAGGGTATTTACTTGCAACACATATCCCAAAGAAATCCACAATAGCTCATGTCACTCAACAAATTAAGTAGAAATAAAAGAATGAGTTGCACCCGGATCCACTAGTGCATAAGTCATGAGTGAAAAGATTTGAACAATACCTATTACCACCTTAGTCCTTTTAGCATCCTATTTGTTAATTGCATAGACTCACCCCTAAGCTTGTGGTGCAATTAACTTTCCTTTCCAATCTTGAGCTTGACTATGTACTCCCGTCTCTCCTTGTGAGCATGGTACTATTGTTGAATATGAGGAGGTTGTACTGATGATTGTACCATCCTTGCTAAAGCTTGTTGTTGCTAGGAACGGTTCTTCTTGCAAAGACATGTGACCTTTTTGTGTCCTGCTTGACCACAAACAAAACATGTTCCATTTGCCAAGTGACAACGTTCAGAATGTAGCCTGCCACATTGTCCACACTGAGTAGGAGCTTGTTCTTATTTTCCTTTCTTTCACTTTTTTTGACCAGAATCCTTAGAAGATCGTTTTCCTTGTTGAATAGGTGGACCAGCTTGCTTCCCACTAGCCAACCATTGTGACTATCTTGTCAGCTGCATTGGGACTTGGCCTGATGCCTACTATTGGCTGTTTGTTATTGCCATATCCACTAAATTGCATTCCATTGACAAAGCCACCTCTGCTACCTCCCCATAAGTAGTGAGGCATGCTATGTCTACTCCTCTCTAAACCTTTGGATTCTATTTCTTTCCTCAACCACTAGATGTGGTGCAAATATGGACATGCGGGTGAATAGTCGTTCATACTGAGACATAATTTTGGTACCTTGTTCTAACTTCTGAAATTTCACCTCCTTTCAAGTTTTACACTCATTAGAAAATACTTGTCATAGAAGGTGTCTTTAAAATCTTACCAGACCACTCTACCAATGGTAGACTCTTTAAGTCTCTATTCAGCATCCCACCATTCATTTGCTTTTCCCCTCAATCAACTTTCTTTGTTTCTATACACTATACTAGCCTGAATAGTTTTTCCATTTCATGTACCCACTAATACACCTCTAGTGGGTCTCCAGACTCTCCTCAAAAGGAGGATGGTGATAGTTGTAGAAATTCTATCATAACCCAAATTTGGGTCAGACATCCATCAAGGTGTACACCTCATGTGCCCTGTCATATTGTTATACACTAGTTCAATCGATCTGAGGGAAAAGACTACATAAAAAAACATATTTCTCTTTTGAAATGTGCAATTTAACTTGCCACTTGACTTAAAGTTGCAAGAAACATCAGAAATTCTTGTCCACATGGTTCCTATAGTTTACTTAGCTTAAACAAAGGCTAGCCCTTGGTCTCACAATATTCTTTTTCTCAACGAAAAGAAACACAGTACATTCATGCACACAAAAATCATGCAATATTTTCTCTTATTGATCTCTATCAAGCACAACACAATGTTAAATCTTTTAGTAAAAAAGGGCACCTACTTGGACATGATCTCGCATTAGCTAGTTGTTCCCACGTCACTCCTGCTTAGAAGAAGTATTTGCAGAACCATCCCATTAGTCAGCCATAATACAAAAAAAACGTTCGTCTATCTCATAGTGGAAAAAAAAGAAAATGGCTAACAGTAGTTAACCCCCCTTTCTTCATCCATTCTGGGTTGTGACAAAACCCAATTCATTTCCCACCCATGTAGGTGGTATTTTGTTTGGATTCAAATTTCTAACTTTAAGGTTCTTAAACTATCTCAGCCCCAATCGACCACTTGCCCATTTTTGATGACTTTCGCTATTGTCCCAAATGCTCCATAGGGCCCTGTCGTCCACCACTCTTGGTCTACGATGAGATCCTAGCACCCTTAACACCCCAACACCATCCAGTAGTCCAGCCAATGACGTGGGTCTCTCCCGATGACCTTCTACCATCGGTTAGGTGGTACAAATGGGTTATGGGTTCATAACTGAAAATAATAATACCATCCTTAATAAGGATACCTCTTTCTAAGTGTCCTCCACAACAACAAGATACCCATAAGCTTCCTTACAAATAATCCCCCTAGTATTCATTATTGAAAGAATTTTGTGAAGTTGTTTACTTACTTCTCCAAAAGTGAACTCCACTTGTCTTGGTATTTGGAAGAAGACTTCTTTTCATCGACAATCCACAATAACATAATTTGGCTGCTAGCCAATTCATTTCGAGGATCACATCAAAATCCTTCATATCTAATAAATGCAAGTCGACCATGAGGTCTTTCTTGTTTACCCTGATCAGGCAATCTTCACATATCCAGTCAGTCCATGTAGGACCTCCTAGGGTATTTACTTGCAACACATATCCCAAAGAAATCTGTAGTAGCTCATGTCGCTCAACAAATTGAGTAGAAATAAAAGAATGAGTTGCACCCGAATCCACTAATGCATAAGCCATGAGTGAAAAGATTTGAACAATACCTATTACCACCTTAGTCCTTTTAGCATCCTATTTGTTAATTGCATAGACCTGCCCCTAAGCTTGTGGTGCAATTAACTTTCCTTTCCAATCTTGAGCTTGACTATGTACTCCTGTCTCTCCCTGTGGGCATGGTACTATTGTGAATATGAGGAGGTTGTACTGATGACTGTACCATCCTTGCTAGAGCTTGTTGTTGCTAGGAATGGTTCTTCCTGCAAGGACATGTGGCCTTTTTGTGTCTTGCTTAACCACAAACAAAACATGTTCCATTTGCCAAGTGACAACGTTCAGAATGTAGCCGACCACACTGTCCACACTGAGTAGGAGCTTGTTCTTGTTTTCCTTTCTTTCACTTTTTTTGACCAGAATCCTTAGAAGATCATTTTCCTTGTTGAACAGGTGGACCAGCTTGCTTCCCACTGGCCAACCATTGTGACTATCTTGTCAAATGCATTGGGACTTGGGCTAATGCCTACTGTTGGCTATTTGTTATTGCCATATCCACTAAATTGTGTTTCATTGACAAAGCCACCTCTACTGCCTCCCCATAAGTAGCAAGGCATGCTATGTCTACTACACAATGGATCTGGGGGTCCAACTCCTCTCTAAACCTTTGGATTCTATTTCTTTCCTCAACCACTAGATGTGGTGCAAATATGGACATGCAGGTGAATAGTCGTTCATACTGAGACACAGTTTTGGTACCTTGTTCTAACTTCTGAAATTCCACCTCTTTTTGAGTTTTACACTCATTAGAAAATACTTGCCATAGAAGGTGTCTTTAAAATCCTACCAGACCACTCTACCAATAGTAAGCTCTTTACGTCTCTATTCAGCATCCCACCATTCATTTGCTTTTCCCCTCAATCAACTTTCTTTGTTTCTATACACTGTACTAGCCTGAATAGCTCTTCCATTTCATGTACCCACTAATACACCTCTAGTGGGTCTCCAGACTCTCCTCAAAAGGAGGATGGTGATAGTTGCAGAAATTCTGTGATAACCCAAATTTGGGTCGAACATCCGTCAAGGTGTACACCTTATGTGGCCTGTCATACTGTTATACATTAGTTCAATCGATCTAAGGGAAAAGACTACATAAAAAAGACATTTCTCTTTTGAAATGTGCAATTTAACTTGCCACTTGACTTAAAGTTGCAAGAAACATTAGAAATTCTTGTCCACATGGTTCCTATAGTTTACTTAGCTTAAACAAAGGCTGGCCCTTGGTCTCACAACATCCCTTTTCTTAACAAAAAGAAACACAATACATTCATGCACACAAAAATCATGCAATATTTTCTCTTGTTGATCTCTATCAAGTACAGCACAATGTTAAATCTTCTAGCAAGAAAGGGCACCTACTTGGACATGATCTCGCATTAGCTAGTTGTTCCCACGTCGCTCCTGCTTAGAAGAAGTATTTGTAGAACCATCCCATTAGTCAACCATAATACAAAAAAAAACATTCGTCTATCTCATAGTGAAAAAAAAAGAAAATGGCTAACTGTAGTTAACCCCCCTTTCTTCATCCATTTTGGGTTGTGACAGAATCCAATTCATTTCCCACCCATGTAGGTGGTATTTTGTTTGGATTAAAATTTCTAACTTTAAGGTTCTTAAACTATCTCAGCCCTAATTGACCACCTACCCATTTTTGATGACTTTCGCTATTGTTCCAAATGCTCCATAGGGCCCTGTCGTCCACCACTCTTGGTTTACGATGAGATCCTAGCACCCTTAACACCCCACCCCAACACCATCCAGTAGTCTAGCCAATGACATGGGTCTCTCTCGATGACCTTCTACCATCGATTAGGTGGTACAAATGGGTTATGAGTTTGTAACTGAAAATAATACTACCATCCTTCTAAAGCACAGATTGTTCATAACATTATGAAATCCATAGATTTCACATTTTAACCTCCTTGTTGCAGCTTGAATAGTAAAAATAATGATACTAGAGTCATGATGTAACCCATGGGTAGCAGCAGGTTAAAGCTTTAGGGACTTATCTCTTGTGTCACCTATGCTCCTTTGATGGAGACGATGTAGCCCACCTTCAACACTTCCTACAACAATGTCACACTCGAGGATCGCAGGCAGTTCTGCCTGGAGTTCCTGTCATTGACGTTGTTGAAAGAGAGAGATCAAGGGTTTTGTTAGATAAGTACCTCTCCCTCCTTTCCCTTTTCACCTATCCCCAAAAACTTAGGTCCAGTTTTATCCAATTCAAAGGAAAATCGGTTCCTTGTGAGCTCGATTATCACATATGTAGCAAGTTGGAAATGGTAAATTTATACTCTCTTGCTTGAAGGGGAATGTTAAAATTTATGTATTATTATTTGATTGTAGGATTCATTTAATCATCATGTTGCATATAAACTAGTTGTGTAATAGAAAACTCTAATTTTCTGATTTTGCCTTCCACTCTATCTCTCAATTGCTGTTTTTTTGGTTAGAATCAATAGATAGCTTAAGGAGACAGATCTATTGTTGAAGTTTCTTGCTAGATTAATCATTTTGATTTGTCAATCCCTTCTCATTTCCTTGTAGTTGATTCTACTTTAGCCTCTCTTGCTATTCTAGCTAATCGCTAAATTGAGCTTATTGATTCCCTTGACAATAATAAGTTTTAGCCTCTTGTTGGTCCTTTTGTCTCTTATTGTTAGAGCTTTTGTCTCTATTTTTAATTACTATTTTCCTTTTTCTACTTTAGCATCTCGTAGTTTCGTATTTGTGTTTTTTAATTAATTAAATCTTTAATCGATAAAAAAAGTATATTAAAAGGTTAAATTAAAAAATAATTTAAGAAATATTTATTTTAAACTTTTAAAATCACTTTTAACGTCTTTATTATTATATAAATTTTTATTATCTGAATTATTATATAATTTTAATATCATTTATAAAATTAATTTTAACTTTAATTCTATTTAACTTTCAAATTTTAAAAAAATTATCTATCAACACATCCTAAAATTAATACCACCCAAGTCACATGGGCCTTAAGGGGAAAAGGATCTGCCCAGTGACCGTGGCCTATCTTCATTTGAGGGGGGTCGTATCGGAGATACTTGCAGTGGAAACGAGACCTCAGATCTACTCGCTTCCACCCTCGAGATTCGCGAATGGTAGTCCCGCCGGACGGCGGAAAGAGCAGGGGGAGTTGTCGCTGAGGGAATGTCGAGGTCAAACGTCAGGGCGGAGGCGATGAATCTCAAGTGCAAGAAGAGCATCGGGTTTGGATTCGTCTTCGGCTTCTTGCTCGGCAGCGCGCTGGTCATGTACTTGAAGCTCTGGAGCGTTGACTCCACCCTCTCTTCCCGAGATACGGAGTTACTCAGGCGAGCCTTGTTCTACTTCTCCCTTCGATTCCTTCCTCTATATATCTAATCCATCACATACGTTCCTAGTCGAGTCTGGTTTGCATCCATCACATACGTTCCTACTGCAGCTGTTTCTAGTTGCTGACACGTTTTCTGGCTTTTTATGTTGATAATGCATTTTCAGTACGCAATGTGTTATGCCGCGCAACCTTTGTTGCTGGAGATATTGTTGATCAAATGATGCTGATGCTTTATTGTAGGAAAGAGTTTGACCGCGCAAACATGGAAGCGATGGATGAATCCGCGGAATGGAGAATGATGTACGATTCCCAGGTGGTGAGGACACGCCAATGTAAGGAAGAATTGGAGCGGGTACGCCACTGAACATGTAGAATTTGTTGATTTTTTAAATATTAATTTTCAAAAGAAAATTTGCCAGAATATATCTTGTCCTAAAATGTTTTCAAAACTAAGAATTTATGTTCCCCGTTTTTATTTCCTTTTTGATTTTTTTAATGAATTCGTTGGTGAAACGATACACCCTTGCCGGTACAGGAATTGCAAGATAACTCCTAATATTTTTTTGAGCACCAAAATGATTCCTAATATCTTTTGGAGAATTCGATGTCAGCGATATCGTGTTCTTTAGGGTCATTTAACTCCATGCCTGTGGTGGTATGACCATTCCATGCTGTAATTGCTAGAACTTTTTTCTCATTGCAAGATAACTCCATTCTTTTGGTGTATTTTGGCTCTTCCCATGTGGATTTATGGTTTTTCATCCATTTTGAATTATCCTTTTTTTCTTTATATATCCTTCATCATAAAATGTCATAAAATGATGAATTATTGAATGTATGATTAAATTTTATGGGTTGTGTTGTATGTATTTTAGGTTTATTTTTAACTTTAGTGTGTTTATATTTTGTTGATTTTCAGCCTACATATGCAATCTGTACTTGGCATTATTTTTAATTTTAATTTTTAAATTATTATATGTAATCATTTTTTATTACTAGTATTTTATTTGATTTCATTTTGTTGAATTGGTCGTTATTCCTACACATTTTTGGAATGCAGGAGTGGAAAACTGCAGGTATATTATTGCATATAGATTAGAAAGCACATATGTTTTCTATCCTAATTGTGCTTTACACATTGTTATTAGCAAAAGTGTGTCCCCATAAACTTGCAATTGTCATACATTGTTATCAAGGCTAACCTAAGTTACAAAATGCAAACTTCATATTCAGTCCTGTTATTAGAATATTTAAACATCAACTAGCAAGACATTAAGATGAGTTGGCCTCATGGATCTTCTAAAATTTCTCCAATCCCATGCTTTTTACGGTTAATGATGCCATTAAAATAGAAAGTGTAAACTTGATTGTCTTTATTTTCTTGTTTTACCACCTCAATGCAGTTGATGTGTTCATTAGATAACTCTTCCTTTAGAGGTTGATAATTTGTTAAAGAGAAGTTAGCTAGTTGATCTACCATTGTTTAAGCCTTATTAATGAAGTGTGTATTAGAGTTTCTGTAGTAAGTGGGTTTAGTCCCATATTGATAAGCATTACTTGTTATAATGTAACCTCTATATAAAGAGTTCCTATGTTTGTGAATGAGATATATCAATATTTTGCATATCTTCTTCTTTCTCTATTTGGTGTCAGAGTCTTAGGTTTTATGAGTCTACTAAAGAAAAACCCTAGGTGGGAAGAGGAAACTAGAGCTGTAACCCTCCTCTAACCACTCACACTTTGCCTCCCTCTTTGTCCCCTTCCTCTATCCCTTAGGTCTCTCTCTCTCTCATCGTCTTAATACAATGTCTTGTCCTGTCATCTCCAAGCAGTCTTCTTGGTGCTCTCCCAACTAACTTGAGTCTCTTCTTCTACATCTTTTCATCTTTGTTCAACTTTGTGTTGTTACCATAAGGATCCACTCATTTGCTTCTCATGTAGATCTCCATTTGCAACGATCATCAAACTCCATGCAGCTCCTGTAGGCGACACTCTCCTTTTGTTTGACTCATATAGGTCATCCTCTTCATTGGGTGATCTCTTTTGTTTAACAACTCTAGTCTATTGCACGTAAACAACTTTCTCCTTTGACTATAGTTCTTGTTGCTCCCATTGTTGCTCTCTTTTGGCAATCTCTCAGATAAGCTACATTTTTTTTTCTTTGGTGATGTTGTCTTGTTGTTATAACATTGATTTGTTGTTGGCTCTCATCCCTCTCACTATTGTCATCACTTGCACCCATTAGGGTTGTAGATAGGTGGAAATGAGACAGAAGAAAAAGAGAAAAGAAAAAAAAGAGAAGTTGTGGAGCACGTGAAGGTTAAAAAAAAGAGAAGAAAGAGTGAGAGAAGGGTATAAAAAAGGTGGAAGTAAAAAAAATTTAAAAAATGAAAAGGAGAAAATAGAAAAGGCAGAAAAGTGTTTAATATTCTGTTATCAATCATCAAAACATTTTTGGAGTTTACGGATATCTTATATTTAAAATCCATACTTTACTTTCTTTTAGGGTTTATGGAATACCTCATATTAAAGATTCATATTTTCTTTTGAGGTTTGTAGAACACCTCATTAAAATTTACATTACTTTCTTTTAAGGTTTATGAAATACCTCATATTAAAAATTCACATTAAATTTTTCTTGTCATAGGGTTAATAAAACTTTTTTTTGTAAGAGCATTTATGTAAACCTCTTAGTATATTTACTTACATAATATTGCTACTATTTTTAAATTTTTATCTGTTGTGTATTTCTTTGTTAATTTGTTATATATGAGTTTACTGCAAGTTGGATGCTTCAACTTGAGATGGAGTGTTAAAGTTAAGTGTGTATTAGGGTTTGTGTTAAAAGTGAGTTTAATCCCTCATTAGTTAAGCATTAGTTGTTGTCCTTATGTAACTTTTATATAAAGAGATCTTATATTTATGAATGTGATATATCAATATTCTACCATTTATTTTACACTACCTTTGGTTTCTTCTTTTTTCTCCTTTTCTCCTTTGTCCTCTCCCCTTGTTTGCAATCGTCTGCTTGTAACCCTAATGAGTGCAATGGCAATAGACAAAGGCAATGTAGAAGATGGAGCCATGTGAGACAGGATTGCAGTGGAGAGAGGAACCCATAAGAGGTTTGAAAGAGGTGGAGCACACAACAATCCCTAGCAAGAGAGTAGAAAAGGAGAAGTGCTGCAAGAGACTTCATTGTTCAGAGTGTTGTAATGAGGTGGCGACAAAAAGAGGATGATCGTTAAAAGAGCAGTGAGTAACTTGTCGTTTAGAGCGTCATAGTGTGCCGGTGACAAGAAAAGGGTAGTCATTTAAGTGGTATGAGAGACTTTGTCATCTAGAGCATCATAGTGAGGTAGTAATAGGAAGAGGGTAACCATCGAAGAGTGTGGCAAAGGAAAGAAGGAAGAACTTGTTAGATGACCAATGACACAATTAATGTCAAAGAGAAAGAACATGCTATTAAAAGGCTAGCAGCAACGATGAGAGTGATTTTAGGGTTATTTAGGAAAATAGGGGGGATTGAGAATGAAAAGGGAGACTATTGATCAATTAGGAGTGGTTGGAAGGAGGGTGACAGTTAGGTTCCCTCCTCCCACCTAGGGTTTCATTTTCAAAGTGAACTGTCAAAACTTAAGCTTTGACATCATATGGATGCATGTTAATTTGTTATGTATGAGTCTATTACAAGTTAGATGCTCCAACTTGAAGGAGAATGTTAGAGTTAAGTGTGTATTAAAGTTTGTGTTGTAAGTGGGTTTAGTGCTACATTGGTTAAGTATTAGTTATTTGCATGTAAATTTTATATATTATAAATGAAATATATTAATCTTTCACCTATCTTCTTATTTCTCTATAGTATCTACCATTTTATACAATGCCCCATTAAGGGTTTTCTTCAAACAAATATCTAAGAGGATCATTTCTATTGATTAGGAGGATTAGGAGGTCATCATGTAACGCTTCAATTTTTGAGCTATCTAGACCAAGGAGAGACAATATTTGTCAATGGTATTGTAATATGCCTTCAATTTGTGAGCATTTGTAAATGGTCTGGTCTTTCTTCCCTGTTTTATTATGTTGTCCTAAAATTGCTCTCATTGATGTTGGTGTGATAAATAGATAGAGGAGAAATGGTTGACTTGGTCTAGGTGGAACTAGGATAGGAAGCTTGGCCAGCATCTACTTAATCTTGTTGAGCATATGTTGACATTCTATTGTCCAATTGATGATGACATTTCGTTTTAATAATCTAAAAATTGGCTTGTAGATAGGTGTAAGACAGGCAATGAAATGGATAAATGATCTGTAACTGACCTAAAATTTTAATTGGTATTTTCTATAATCCAATTGAATAATTTCCCCAAACAAGTAAGGTGATTTTCTAGCTTATTAGACTTGGTAATTAAATCATCAATCAACATATGCCTCATTCTTCTTGTGTATGATGTCTTGGAAGAAGGTGATCATGCCTCATTCTTTGCACCAAAATGCATTGCACAGTAGCATAATACTCTGTACAGGGGGATAAAGGTTGTTTTTCACTTGTCTTCCTTGGCGATTTTAATCTGATTATAGTTGGAGAAGCCATCCATAAAAGATAATTTTGTGTGTTGAGTTAAGACATGTCCGATATGAGCTAGGTGGAAGTCATCTTTTAAACTAGTTTTAGTCAGATGTCTGCAGTCAATGCACATTTGTACCTTTTTTAGTATTGGTACGATGTTTGCTAGTCATTCCAGGTATAGAATTACGTTTAAGAAATTAACTGCATAGTGTTTTATGATCTCTTTCTTTGGCTTAAAGTCCATTTGGGTTGACAACTCTAGAGTTTTTGCTTTACCAGCTTCACCCCTGGTTTGAGTGGGAGCTTATGGATGACTCCATCTTCATCTAATCCCACTATATCATCCTAACTCCATACAAAGATGTCAACATACTACTTACTGATTTTCAGTGGTCAGCTGGTGTTGATTTTGACTTCCAAATTGTATTTGTTGGTACCCAGGTTGACAAGCACTATCTCTTCTTTGATTGACAATTCCAAAAAATTTGAGTTGGGTATCCATGTTTCCTGTTCAATCACTTCATCTGTGTCTATTTCTTCATCATTATACGCTACCATCTCTTCTGGTTGGTCTTTCCAATCTAGACTACAGGGATTGCTGTTTGGTGTATTGTTGTACTATAGGTTTGTAACCATTGGTTGCTTATCTGGACAAGCAGAAATATTGTCACTGATATTTTTTTATTTTTTATTTTTCTGTTTTTATTTTTTATTTTTTGCATAACCATAAACAGGTCAGCCTTCTAACATATTTGCCATTCTGGCCATTGAGCAATGATATTTTGCATCCATTTCTAAGGGTTTTTATTTATTAGTCAAGGTTCATTCCTCATTGACACCATCTTGAACATGATTAAATTGTCCTCGGTTGGAATCTACTTTGAGGTGATGAGACTAATTGAGTCTGCCTGTTGGTGCTGACAAATCTCTTGGATCATGATGACTATAGGGGTGCCTTCCAATGTTTCTATCAGTTATTTAAATAATTTTGCTAGCCCTTCTTCCAGGTCTTCTGGCAAGTTTTCCACTGGTTCTTGGTCCTTCTAATCTGTTCTTACCTCCAAAACTTGAGTTTTCACCACTTTATTTGGATCCATGACTCTATTGTTGACAAAATTCAAGAGTGAAGAGAAGTTGACTGTTGGTGGTGACTGTTTTTGGTGATCGGCACAGGGTCATAACTAATACTTTGCTTGTGTGCTGTGGGGTTGGCTTGAAGGGCTTGGGAGTTTCCTAATTATGCTTCCTTAAGGGTTGTCCCTTTATATAGCTTCATTTTTTGTAGAGTTCTTAGATATTTTTTGTAGAGTTCTTAGATATTTTTGTGGGGTTGAAAAGAAAATCATGATAGCCCAAAGAAGGGAGAAAGTTGACTGGCTTGAATTGGTTAATGTAGAAGGGAGAGTTAAGGGGTGAAGCTCAAAACAGATAGTGTGAGGAGTCAGAGATCAAACTGACTCTACCTTTTCATCGAAGTTCTTTGCTAAAACAACAACCACACAGTTGTTTCACCAGAATTTTGGTCTTCGATGAAGGATAGAGGGGAGGATCATGTGTTTGTAAAACAATGGTCTACCAAGAAAACAAGTGAAAGAGGTCTTCAGATTAACAACATGAAAAGAAACACCAAACTCACTAGGTCTAACTTTTATTGGGATATCCAACATTCCTAGTGCTTTATGGTGCATTTCATCAAATGACTTCATCCCCTTGTTAGTTAGGTGAACAAACTTGAGTTGGATTCTAAGTTTAAGGGCTGCCCTTAAGGTGTAGATGTTTATGCTAACCTTGTCATCCACCACAATGAGTGGAATACGAAAGTCTTTTTGTATTGTACCATGATGTGCAAGGAGAGATTATGCTTTGTCCTAGCAAGTTGCAGGTTATCTTTGGAGAAGGTTTGTATCTCAAGGTTGGAGATCGTCTGTGGGTGAAGATGTATTGGAAGGCCTCTGTAGGTTGGCTTGGCTTGGTGTTGGGTAGGTTTGAGAAGGATTGTACGCCTTTCTTGGCTAAGTGATTCAACACATATTTGAGTATTATAACCAACGGTACATGATGTGTGTCCTTAAAACCTACAACACTAGTCAATCGAGGCAAAGGCATGGCAAACCTTGGGAGTATGTTAAAAGGTGACTCCAACGGTTGGAGGCAAAGGCATGGCAAACCTACAACGGTTGTAGGGAAGGAAATACACCACAACTTTTCTCCTCCTCTTAGCCTATGTAGATTTATGCTCCATTTCTCTTACTTTATCTCATGCGAATCACTTAGATCCACTCCTTTCATCTGTCTCTCTTTTAAACATATAGGCTTGTGCTTAGCCCTAGTCAACATACACCTTAGATGTCATAACATCCTATCTATTTGGGTAACCAAGAGGTTGAGTAATTTGGGCATGTAGGAATGTCTAACACTTTCTTTATACGTACTTGGAGTACTTATCTAGGCCCATGGTTTAACGACCTTACCTTTACACATAGGGGTGACTCTTCCTTACATATAGGTTTTTTCTAGTTTGCCCTACAATTAGATTAGGTGACAACTCCCTTCTCTTTGTTTTTTACCCATTATAAGAAAATAGTGTTGGTGGCCCACAACTTGTAACACCAAAAAATGTTGGTACACCCATTGCCATGGTAGGTTCAACACTATTGCCTTATGTGTCCCTCCCCATACACCCTCATCATATCACTGCCATTAACATTGTCTACAACAAGTATAGTCACCACCATTAGCTGATCTCCAATAACCCTGTTGTCGTTAATTGTCTGACTTGTAAGTTCATTGCTTCCTCCAAATTTACGACTCTACATACCTTTATACATCTCCTTTGCTACCTGTTTTTGACCATACGTAATTCTCACTTCTTCACCACTGATTGAGAGAAAGGCCCACAAGTTGATGGTGAAGGCACTTTGCTCGTTGGAGTTCATGCATGCATTTTTTTCGTAATTTGTATATTAAATACATATAAATCCAAATATTTGCAGCTAAGGACTGTTTTTTGAACTATTATATTCTACCCTTCTTGAAATTTGTTGTCCTTAAAACTATGTATTCTTTGTTTGAATAAATTTGGATACATTTTTTTTACTTCTCAAGTGTCTTCTCTTTCAATGTGATTATTCCATTGTACTTGATATATAGGGAATTGTCTATCATCTCAACTTTAGTTGTTTAGTGTTAAAATTCCAGTAGTTGTCTTCTTTTATTAGCATAATTTATCTGTCTACTTTGAGCTATTAGAAGTTGTTTTTTGAACAATTATGTTTTATTTATAGTGCCTTGTATAATCTCTAGGCTCAGTAACTTTCTTTCACTAACACTTCCCAACAGATAGGAGATTTACGTCTCTTTCCATTTGAAGTTTTGTATAATGCCATTTGTATACTTAATTGATAGCTATTTTTGTAGGTGAAATTTACCAATGCTAGATGTATATCCCAAGAATTACATAAATCAATTACACAATCCATCAACATTTCTTGTAATCTTTGAATTGTTTTTTTAGATTGACCATCTGTTTGGAAACAAAAAATAGTGTTAAATTATAACTTTGTTCTCAAAACTTATGTGGACTTCCCAAATTGTGAAATTAACTTTGAATCTTTGTTTGATGCAATAGAAATAGAAACACTATATAATCTTACAATCTCATTAATATGCATGTCTAACATCTTATTTAATGAGAGACCAACGTCACAAGCAAGGAAATGAGTTGATTTAGTTAATCTATCTATAATCACCTAGATGGTACCATTGTTTCTGTTGATTCTTGGTGACGTAGTTATAAAGTCTATGGTAATATGTTCTCACTTTCATTTTAGAATTGGTAAGGGTTATAATTGTTTGGTAGGTCATTTGTTTTTAGCCTTGACTTGTTGACATACCAGACATTGTGCTGCAAAATTTGCTACTTCCCTTTTTATATTATTGCACTATAAGTGCTTTAAGTCTCTATACATCTTTATACTACTTGGATGTACTATATAACTTGTATTATGAGCTTCATCGATAACTTTGCCTTTTTATTTCTGGATTATTAGGACATAGTCTGTTATTAAAACATAAGAATTATCATTATGGAGTGTGGAGTTCTTTCGAGAGCCTTTCTCTACTTATTTTCTATTTTTTTGCAATTGAGCATCATTTTGTTGCCCCTTTTTGATTTTTTGTATTAAAGTAGGCTTCACTTGAATGTTTGCTATTAATGCTTGATTGTCCTTCTAGCAATATCTGTGTTCTTTCCTTTTCTAATTCAATTAAGATGTGTCTTTTTTGGGTCTAGCAATATCATTGTAGTTAAATTGCCATAGAGTTTAAGGCATTTGCCACAAAATTTGCTTTGCTAAGTTGATAATTTATAGTAAGTCATAATTGTATAATAACTTGAGTAACTTCCTTTGCTTCAAGTTCTACTTGTCTGAATAAATATATATTTCAGATTTTTATGATCTGTAAAAATTTTATATTGAACTCTATAGAAATGGTACTTTCAAATTTTAAGAGCAAAAATTACTACAGCTAATTACAGATTATAAGTGTGATAATTTTCTTCATAAGATTTCAATTTTGTAGAAGCATATGCAATGACCTTTCCTTGTTAAGGTTTCAATTTTCTTAAATCATATGCAATTACCTTTCCTTGTTGCATTAGTACACATCCTATACCTTTTCAGAAGGCATCACTATAAATAGTGAAACTTTCATTTTGTTGAGGAATGGAAAGAACAATAGTGTGGAGCAATCTTTGCTCTAAATCTTGAAAGCTCTATTTACATTTCTTCATTTGTTCAAACTCCCCTCCTTTAAGTTGTGTCAAAATAGGGATATTCAAATCCTTTTGCAAATTTTCTAACAGCTTCTATTTTCTTTGGATCGACTAAGATCCCTTCATTGGAGATGATATGTCTCAAGAATGATACACATTCTAGCTAAAATTCACATTTCTTGAAAACTTGAACTGCGTACAACTTTTCTCAGTACTTATAAAACTCTTTTTCCATGTTCTTCCTTGCTCCAAGGGCAAATCAAAATATATCTATAAATACGACTACAATTTAACCCAATAATGGTTTGAATATTCTATTCAAAGTTTATGATTGTAGTGATCATATTAGGTATGAAAGGTAATTTGTGAAACATCTTTCTTAATTTTTAATTAATGGTACCCAGATTGAAGATTAATATTTGAGAAATACCTCTGTTGCTTGTAGTTGATCAAATATATCATCTATTATGGGAAGTAGAATTTTTTATTATTATTACTTTATTTAATGCTTGATAATCTGTGTATAACCTTATACTTTCATATTTCTTTTTCACAAATAATACCAGAGTTCCCTAGGGTGAGACGTTAGATTTTATAAGTTACTTATCTGTTAATTCTTGTAGTTGTGTCTTTAATGCATGCTTAATGTCTGTTGGTGGCATATGAGAAAGTGACTTTGAAATTGGACTTGTACCTGACGCTAGTTCAATGATAAATTCTACTTTTCTATCTACTAGCATTTCTAATAGGTTACCATGGGCCTATTTTTATAGTCTGAAATTCAAGAAATGGAAATATAGGAAATGAAAATGGAAAATCTGAAGATGGAATTTTTTTTTAAATTGTTTGTGTTACAAAAATATAGGAAAATTTATATATAAATGTAAATAGAATTTATAAAAATTAAATATAAGTACTTTTTAAGTATGATTTTTTAGATAAAACCTAAAAAATAGCAATACAAATTGTTCAATATTTTATTGAATTACTTATACAAGTGGTTATAATAACTTAAAAAATTTATTACAGTACTTCAAAATTATACAATGTGACATAAATTTTTTATTAATTTCTTATTTTTTTTTTGAAAAAAGTCTATTTCCTAATTAAGGAATAGAAAGATCGATTCTTGTGTCGACACACAGAAGGCAGGCACATGCAAATAAGTGATGCTTGAAGAGTAGATGTGTGAGGGGAGTGTCTACGTGGAGAGGACAGACACACTGAGGGGGTGGATGTGTAGTGGGGACAAATGGTGGGGGTGTTTTTTCCTTAGAAATATATCATTGAATTTTTTAACTATAGGAATCTCTTCTATCTTAAGCTCATCTTTTTGTTCATTTGCTATCAATGCAGGTATCATTGGCATCCTTTTTGTAATAACCAACCTGTTTTTAATACAATGATAAAACTGGGAATATAATTCCTTGTGCCCTTAAAATATAATTTTGATTCCCCTGCAATTTGGAAAGAAACTTGCTTTTCATAGCAAGTAGTAAATTAGTTCATTCCAAATATCACATCAAAATCCTTCATTTTTAAGATAATCATTGCAAGTATCATTGGCATCCTTTTTGTAAGAACCGGTCTGCTTTTAATAGAATGATAAAATTGGGAATATATTTCCTTGTGCCTTTAAAATATAATTTTGATTCCCTTGCAATTTGGAAACAAACTTGCTTTTCATAGCAAGCTAACTTGGTTGATAATAATTAAGGTACCTCCCATAGGGGTCCTAACATAGACTTCACCATCCATTGACTTACGATGATTATATTTCTTAATAAAAATGGTTGATACAAACAAATGGGTAGCTCCAAAATCAACTATTGTATAAGCAGATTAATGTATAAGTAGAGTATGAGAATACTTGAATTATACCTGTGACCACAATATTGGTCGTTTTAGCTTCTTACTCTGTATGCACATAAACTCTTCCTTGAATCTTTGGTTTTCCCTTTCCATCTTGAGTTTGGGAATTCATATTTTCTTTGCCTCGAAACCTTGGAAGTTCCTGCCTTGGGGACATACTGCAATCTTATGTCCTAATTATCCACACCAAAAACACCTTCCACCATTCCAGTGGCAAGCTCCTTACGTGTGGAATGTTGTAAATATCTATCTGGAGCTTTAGGTCAATTATGTATCATTTATTTTGTAAATTTTCACATATATAGTTGTATAATATGTAAATTGAATTGATGAAATTATTGAAGTATGTTCTTTCAGGATCATACATTCTGAAACAAAAAATCTGTTGGTATCTACAAGATCAATCTTCGGACTATCTGGAGGCATGCATTACATGCAAGAGCATCTAAGTAGATTGTTTTATGCACAATCCTATACCCCTTATTGGGTATAGGTTTCTGTTGCAAAACCTATTTTGAACTAGTCTCTTTACAATTTACTTGCACCAGTTGATTAACTCCTTTTGTAGTGGAAATATTCTTTTCCTAATGTTTTGACAGAATTCTGAAAAGAATGCGTTCATTCACAGGTAAAGGCAACCTTTGCTGGTGCTACCTCGAAGATGGCACAGCAAAAGGTTTTGCTCAAAAACAAAATAATATTCATTTATTTTCCCCTTATCTATATCCTATTCATATTTGCATATTTTGTTGCAGGATAACATTCTTGTGGGTAATAACATGGATTCCCAATGCATATGCAACCAATCTACCACCATATAGATGTGAGTTTTTTCTTGGATATCATCTTGTTTCTGTGGTAATCTTCTAAAATTACATTCTTTCAAAAATGAATCAAAACTATCTACTACAAAATAAGACTTGATAGATAGACTTCATATGCATTATCTCTTAGCAAATTTGAACTTAAAAGTGGTTGCTATAGCAAACATATGACAAGATAATATCAAGGTTATCATAATTGCAGTTCACCCTTGGATCTAGCATTATAATGTGAACCGTGGAGTGGCTCATATTGTTGACATCCTTAGCATGAAAATGGGATGGATGGAAGTTCAAGAACAGCGTGATTTGGGACAATTTAACTGAAGGACTAAAGGACGGCAGCCCACGTATGCCATGTAATCTGCAACTTGGGTGACAATTTACAGTTCAATTTTTTTATTGAAATAAAATATTTTCTTTGGTTTGGTTATACATAATCCCGTGATTTAAATATCTTTCTTATATGAGAATTTTTTTTCTAATAGAAATCATATTTTTGTTTATCCAACTTTAGCATCAAACATTATAACCTGTTACCTCCTTTTTATGGTTTTATTTACCGTGATTTTCATGTGTTATAAAGCAAGCTAGGCCTCTACTCATAAAATACTTCGCACCGAGTCCAAGACCTTAAAGAGGATGACATGGGCTTTCTAAAGGTTTAGGCGGATTGAATTAAGGTGAATATGCATTTTGGCCCAAAGAGGAGTCGTTACTTAGTCCAATGAAAGCTAAATTAGGAAAATCTATATAATACGTGTTTACATGTAAGTGACATCATGTTTAAAAGATAAGGTATATTAAGGCCTAATTAGAGAATTTGAAATAAGTTTTTCGAGTACACGTGAGAAAGAGGTTAGACATCTTATACACTCAACTTGGTCTCTTAAGTGATCTAATAGATATTAGTCTAGATGATGTATTTGTGTATTCTAAGTGTAAAATATGTGAATCTTAGTTTTAAGTTGATTAGGGCTTAAAGAGGTATTGGGCCTTTGGGCCCAAGGAGAAAGGAGCTAAAGAAGTCTAGAAGAAAGTCGTAAACATTTTCACATCTGTGTAATTGATTGGAAATGAACTTACTAGGCCTAGTCTAGGTGGACTTATAGAATAAATCTAAGGAAAATCAAACAAAATACAAGTGATGCATGAGTTTAGTAGAATTTAAAAGCATGAGATCTTCATACAACATGAAACATGATGTGATTTATGATGCATGAATTAATTGATTAAATCTTATTTAATAATGCATGACTTAATGAATTAATTGATCCATGACTTATCTTTACTTATTGTTTTCTTGATTTAAATCAAGGAAATGCAAGAAATGATGGATGCCTTACCATTTTTAGAGTGATCTTTAATTTAAATTAAGGTAATCACATGCATTTCTAGTATGATGCATGAGCATGAGCATGAGCATGAGCATGAGTAATGCATGTTGACATGAAATAAAATGAAAATAAATTGCAAATCCTTATATAATTGTATATAGAGAGGTTAAACATATATTCAGTTATTAAAGGGTTAATTACTAGATGAAGGCAAGCAAATCTATAAGCTTTTTTATGGGGAAGGAGAAGAGTTGCACTTTTACTCTCCCTTTTAGTAAAACGTGACATACAAGCATAATTGCTTGGTAAATAAATAAATTGAGTGTAAATCAAGAGATTACGTAAAATAAATCAAACATAATAATTTAGACATTATGAAGATTTAAGGAAACTAAATTTGGTGATTATTTGAAAAAAGGTTTGTCTTTCTTCGAATCAACTAAATTGAAGGTGATAGTGAGCTTACCATTTGTGACACTAGGTGTAAAAGGGGGTCATTGGAGTTCGTTGAAGCGTTGTTGGAGTGCTACCGCTGGCAAGCTCTTTCGGTTGTCAAAGGTAGTTAGAGCCTAAGGTGGAGAGCTCAGATCGAGAATGTTATTAAGCTCAGTGCAAGCAAGGTAGCTCGCACATCTCCTGTGAGTTTCGTACGATGGAGAGGGGTGAAAACGAAGGCCAAAGATCGCCAAATGATAGGCACAACAATTGAAGTTCAGGAAGACGCAATGTGTTGGGTGGGGTGGACTAGTCCAATGACACTTTTAGGTACGTCATGGTAAAGGCATGCTTCTTGTGAGTCTTTATGGTTAGATGGAGGAGACAAGTAGTGATGGTAGGTGAAGATCGGTGGATGGCAATGTTGGTGGCTAGAAACAAGGAAGAATTGTCAAGCAATCATAGTAGCGAGTCTAACGGTGGAGCGGGTTGTGGTGTGTTGCAAGCAAGGAGGTCCTTGCATCTTCATGCAACACACATGGATGGAAATAACGAAATCAGTGCTTGAAGATCGATGGTTGGTGGTTGACGGCAAAAGGATTTTTCTTGTTGTGCAAAAGGATTTGCAATGTGGGCAAGCTCGTTGCGAGCCTCCATAGTCCTCAGACAGAGGAGGCAAGCGACGATGATAGTGGGTACAAAGCCAAGGGAGATGTTCTACAACGGATGTAGCTTAGTGGGTAATTGGCAAACATTGCCACAAGTTATATAGAAGATACTGTATTTGGATAGGGTCACGCGAATGGACCAATATTGTGCTTTACAAGGGTAATCATTGATTGGTAGCTACGTAGACTTTGCCAAGTGCCTATTAGAGAAATTAGGGCTTTTCCATCCTATGTGAGCAACTGTAAGGTCTCTTGGGTGACGATTTGGGCAAGTAGTGACGACAAGAAGGATGGTAGGAAAACATGTGAACACTCAAGTTTGAATGAGTCTTCGACAACCTTGGGCAACGATGTGTGGTGGAGATGAAGTTCATCATTGGAGGTGGGGAAGGAGATGATTGTACATGTCGAGTCTAGGCGAGTGGGTGTGGTCCATACATGGGTGTAGTGTAGGTGGCTAGTGTAGGTGACACACAAGATAGGTGCAAGTGAGCTTTACTATGTGGATTGCTAGTGCGGGCGACATGCAAGATAGGTGCAAGTGAGGGTTGTTGTGTAGGTGGTTGGTGCAAACGCATAGGTATGGCACATGGGTATGAATGTGTTGGTGAGCCTGGTTTGCAGGCGGTGCGATTGGATGGTGCGCACATGTGCAATTGGTTCGAGCGTTCAAGTGCACTTGGTTCGTCGGATCAAGGTGCAGCTTGGGCTTGAGCTTGACATCAATCGGGCTAGCCAATTTGGCCTGACTAGTTAGTTGGGCTTGATTTCACTAGTTAATTAGGTGTGACCTAGTTTAATTGAAAACCTAGTAAATTTAAATTAATGAATTTAAATTATGTGATCTTGTTATTAATTACATGATTAAAGATTTAATTCAAGTAACTAATAAAATGATAAAGTGATTTTAGGGATTTTTAAGGGATTGACCATTTGTGCCACGTGTGTGGCCACATGTTTGTTACATGGCCGGTTGAGACGACATGGTAGCCAAAGATGAGGTGTCAAAGTAGTAGTTTTAGACACGTTCTTAGCTGATGGGGTAAGCTTGTTAAACTTGTCTGGGTCGCTAATGGGCTGTTGGGCCCAACTCAGGGGAAATGGTAAATGGGTCTTATAGGCTTATAATGATGGAAAAAAGATGGAAGTGGGTTTTGATGGATCATGAAGGGTGTTTCTTTCCCTGTGGATGGGGAAGTGGGCCTCAAAGGTCTGTCCACAGGGGTCAAACTTGAAGGGTGAAGGTGTAAATGGGGTTTGGAGGCTCACGAGGGAATAAGAAATAATGAATTATTGCACAAAGAATTTATAATAATTTACCTGAAAGGGTTACATCCACTTTTCAAGAAATTCGTCTCTTGAGCTTATGTATTAGCTATTGCTGTTTTCTTGGGTTAACATCATAGTTCACTTACAACTTGAGACAAAAACCCTTGCCTCCTTATCTTAGTAATTACTTGTTCACCTTTATATTTGAGAATTGTTGTTGGAAAACTTATCTTGAACTAGAAAGTGTTGCTTTATAGTGTCTTTGAAACGTTTTCCACTAGAGGCTCTCCTTAATTGAATGTGATAGATGTACAATGAGACCCCAATGAATGCAATTGTATTTGAAGTGAGAATTACTATAAAAAGGACTTTGGAGTGTATAAGATGCACTAATGTCAAGTGTATTTTTATGTCAACAATTCTATATTTATAGATAGATCATGGTCAATGTGTAGATAATGGTCAAAACATTTCTTCAGCATTTGATAGATTCAATTAATTGGGATAACGTCAATTGATTCATCCAATAGTCTAGTTTGGTTAGCCTAATAGAAAATCTGTCAAACTATTTGGTGATCATGTTGGTCATGATTATCAATTAATTGTTCTTATTCAGTTGACTGAATCAAGTCATTCGACAAATTTTCTAAGTATTCTACCCAAAATTGGTTTACCTGTTACCTTGTCGGGTTGATCATCAATTATTTGACCTAAAATCTGCCATAAATATGAGAGCATGGTGGGTCAATATATTGATCGATTCTTGAAGATGATCTATGCTAAGACTTGGACCATGAATGATTGATAATTGTGATGTTTGGGTGTAGATGGTTTTAGTTAACCAGCATTAGGCAGTTGATTGAGTCTCTATGGATCTATATATGCATGACTTAACGATGATTTTACATACCTTGATCTTGTAATTTCATTATGATATTTTGGTTAATTGTTGGGAAGTGGTTGACTGATTCTAAGCTGTCTAGTTTTCCTTAGAATGTTACCAGTCTTTATTATGATTCGTGTCCTTAATATACATGCATTGTGAACTTAAGAGCGGAAAGAGAGAGTTACAAACATTTATAATATGTAAATAAGAAAATAAACAATTGATCCGATTTTCTTGGTCTTCAATTAACTTTGCTGATTCCTTATGCAGCCACTTCTCTTGTTCTTTGTCAAACTTGCTCTTCCATGATTATCTTCTTTTCCAGGATTAGGTACCTCTCCTTGATTGAATTTTATGATAATCAAAGCTACCATAGGTAGGAACTAACATAATTTGTTTTTTATTTTAAAAATACGCTTAGCAAGTGCACTATAAATTACATTATATTTTTATTGCGTAATTTCCACGATTATGTAACGGATACACTATCCATGACAATGACTAGCGTTAACCACGTGCATGGCACGGTTAAGAACTTTCCAGGGCAATGGAACACCTGTAAGTGACTAGGGACAATGTCAATAAAGAGAATGTCACTAGCAACAAGGATAGTCTTCATCGGTCGCTTGACCTCCTCACGTGCAGCTCGGCCTCTCAAAGGCTTCACCGACGACTGACCGTCCTCTGCATTATTTATTTGCATTCCTTGATTGAAATCAAGGATAAGTCAGGTAAGTTCATGCATCATGCCTCGTATCTTGCATTGCATATGCATTATTTGTTTATTTAAACACCATGTTTAGGCCCATTAGGTCCATCCTCACTAAATACAGGATGTTGCTCGACTTAGGCTCTTAGCTCGCCCTATTTGTCTCTTTTAGGCCATTTTCTCGTCTAATTCACCATTTTACACATGCAACACTTAGCCAATTTTAATAACCGTCTAGAGGCCAAGAAATTGAATGTGTAAGATGTTTAACACCTTTTTCACGCATGTCTGGAATACTTATTTGGACTGTCTCATTGACCAGATTTAAGCCTTACTCATTTGCACGGACCTTTGCATATATTCATATGTATTTAGGTTTTCTAGTTTAGCATTTATTTAAACTAGTGATGACTCGTTTCTCCTTTTCTGTTTCTTTGCACTCGGAAGAGAGAATTTTTTAGATGGAGTCTTGCCTTTTAAGTTCCACGTTACATAATGTAATACATATATGTATCATAACAGATGTATAGTAATGCATCCATCACTATATACAAGTTATACATTCGTTCGGCAACCTAAAGCTGAGTTTCAAACATTACGTAGTTTTGATTTTTTATAGTAATTTATCAAACATAAATAACTCTATATTTTTTTTAAAAAAAAAGTTAAAATACAAAAAATATTAAAATATTTTCAAAAATATTATTTTCGTTATAATAAAAGTGTGATTTAATAACATTATAAAAAAATGTTGTTATAATAAAGAAGTGTACAATTTTTTGTAACATTGTAATTGTTCTCTTGTAAAAAATGATAAAATATTCTTAAAAAAATTTAAAACATTATAAAAATGTTAACATTGGTAACAAATTTGACATATTTGTAATATTATAAGAATTATTGTAATATTATAAAAAATGATATAATAGTCTTAAAAAAATTGTAACATTGTAAAAAAAGTTATTTTTTTAGTAAAAAAGTGTAATTTTTTGTAATGTGGTAAAAGTATTGTAATATTGTAAATAATGATAATATGATTTTAAGAAAATATTATAATGTTATAAAAATATTATTATATTATAAAAAATTAATAATTATTTTTATATCACCGAAGGGATGACGGTGGATCTTTCGGCACAATACCCAAACAGAAGATGACAGATCTTCCGTCCGATAAAAGCTTTTCTTTATTGTTTTTAATCTCAGAGATTGTATAAAAAGGTAAATCTTTTGTAATAACGAAGGAATCACACTTCTTAGCGAACAAACCCATAGTGACAAATGCTTTTTATGGTGATGGATAAATAGAATATATAATCACAGAAGCATCCATCACAATAAGTGATGACTTATAGTGACGGATGAAGAATTGAATCTATCATTATAAAGTATATCTAGTGACAAATGTTATCAGTATTTTAATATTATCCATTTTTATAAAGTATATATAATGATGGATGTATATATTTTCGTCAAAATATCTTACAGTAAAGTCAGATAATGTGACGGATTCCTCAAGACTATGGTGACGGTCATGTATGCTTCTAAGAAAAAAAATCGTAGATGGAAATCTAACGATCAAGTTAAGAGCTAATTATTGATCGTGCATGCATAAGAATCAAACCAGAAATCAACTCGAAAGAAATCGTATCTTTAAATCCATAAAACAGAGATGAAAGCCGAAAATTTACATTTCGATGGTTAATTGATTATTTCAAGGAGATGTTCAAGTAAAGAAAAAAGAGACTAACCTATTCTGGCGACCAGTGAAGAGCTTTAGTGCCGGCTCCTCAGTATTCACACGATCGCTGCTTAAAGTGGAGGATGATAGGACCTGGGAAGGGGTCGTCGAATGCTAGAGTTTAGGTCTTGTTTGGAGTTAGGTTTGAAAAATTACGGAGAGTTAAAGTTAAAAAAAAGTGAAACAAATAAAATTGAGTTTTACGTTAAGTTATTTGATAAGAATTTGTATTTAAATATTTATACGATGATAATGATATATAAAAATTTGAAAGAAGTTAAGTTTATAGTAATTACCTTGTTACCAAATAAGAGTGTAAAAAGAGTCATTCTTTATCATACCAATATGAATTTATATATTCCAAATGATGCCAAATCCATATATCAAACACATGATAGTAATGTTTAATATCCATGACAAACATTTATAACTGAAAAATGTATAAATTTTTATATGTTATTATTATTATATATTTTTTATATACAAATTCTCATTATAAATTTACGGTAAAGTTTTACTTTATTTATTTTATCATTTTTAATTTTAACATTTTGTAATTTTTAAAATTAATTTTATAATAAATAGAATTAAAACAGATGATACCTTAAAAACCTTCCTGAACCTAACAGTGCTAACAAAGATATGCGTGTTTTTGAGGTAATGGCCTAACAAGCCTACTGCTGTGTCTTTTCCTGTTTAATATAATACAAGACTGTTTTCTTTTGGTTTCTGCTTTTGATGGAACAGAGCAATTACGTTAAAAAGTTTTCTCGCTGTAACAACAGCGGGAGAGCAGCAAAAGTAAAAAGTAAAGAGATTTTAAAAAAAAATCAGAACAGCCAAGGTATCTATTTCTTTGCAAATATAATATTTAAAGGTTTTTTTATAACGAAATAGTTAAGACTTAAGATTTAAAGTTTAAGATTTAAGATTTAAAATTAACTTTTACATAACTGTAAAATTAACTTTTTAGAAATTAATTTTTAAAATTAATTTTTTAATTTATTTAATTTATTATTTTAAATTTTAGTTTTTATAATTATCGAAGTTAATTTTCTTATAATTCACTGTATGTCTTGTTTACCTGCTGGCGCGGCGGAGCGCGGAATCAGACGGCCTTGGTCCTTCCACCACGGCCACGGCCACGGCCACCACCGCCACCGGATTTGCTGCATTAACACCGGGATGTTTACCTCACTAATACTGCTTGGGATGTGAGGACCTTTTCCTCCGCCTTCCTCGTCGGCTTCTTCTGCCGTTGCCCTTCTGCTCCCATCTCTCCTTAAATGCCTCCCTCCCACTTCCCTTTTCTGTAAACGCGACTCAGTTCCATAACTCCTCTTTACCTCCTCCACCTTTCTTCTCTTCCACTGCCTATTCTGATAGGGCGAGCCCCTCCATAGCAAAACCCATCTCTTGCTTTCATCTGTTTTCTCTCCCCTTGACAAAGAAGATCGCCAAGAAGGAACATGGTGGGTTACTCTACCCGTTGTTCTGTTTCTTCTTCTTCTTTGTTTCGTGTTGTTGTTGATATTACGATTGCTTCGATCAGGTGGGTCTCTGCAACAACGTGCCCTGCTGGCTGGAGACGCTGCTGGGGGAGACATTCTTCCACCCGTGTTCGACGCACCAATCTGCAAGGAAGAACGAGAGGAACATCTTCTGTTTGGACTGCTGCTCCAGCTTCTGCACCCACTGCCTCCCCACTCACCGTTCCCACGGCCTTCTCCAGGTTTTGCTTGCCTTCTCCACACGGCAGATCGAATTCACAAAAGAAAGAACGATCGATTTTGAAAGGAGACCAACATCGATTTTTCCTCCTCTTCTTTCGTTTCTTCCTCATTGCAGATCAGGAGGTATGTGTACCAGGATGTGATCAGGGTCGACGATCTCCAGAAGCTCATCGACTGTGCCCTTGTTCAAGTGAAATGCTCAATTACCCACCTCCCCGTTTTCTTGAATTCTATATACCCCCCTAGTCCACTGCGTTTCGTCTTCAATACTTCGATTTTTCCACGGCCCATGCGTGTGTTTAATTCGTTGTTCGTCTCCAGCCCTACACGACGAACAGCGCCAAAGTGGTGTTCATAAACGAAAGGCCACAGGCACGACCGTTTCGCAGCGTCTCCGGCCACGTCTGCGTCTCCTGCCGCCGACCTCTCCAGCAACCTTTTCTCTTCTGCTCCCTCTCCTGCAAGGTAGGGCAGAATGTGATGATGCTCCAATTCAACGGCGCCTGCATTCGTCCTCCAACTCGTTGTACTTGCACTTGAGGCGCAGGTGAAGCATTTGGAGGTGGGCAACAAGGGGGGAGGAGGAGCCACGAGGTACCTCTACGACGACTGCAACTTCCTTCCTCTCCCTACCACCTGTGACACCGACGACGGCCAGCTCACGCCGGACGCCGGCGGTAGTGCGGGCTTCCCTCCCCAGGCGGTCCTGCTGAAGAAGAGGAGTGGCTTCGTCGGCTCGCCTTGTCCCGCCGAAGCGGCGTTTGCAACGACGACGTCCGGTCTCTGCTCCGACACCGTCAACCGGAGGAAGGGCGCACCGACCCGGTCCCCCCTGTACTGAGCCGAACCGGTTTTCTTTGAAGCGTGATCCGAACCGGGTTTGTTTTTGAAGCGTGAGCCGAACCGGTTTGTGATTCATTTTTGTCACCTGTTTTTGACCCGACCCGACCCTCTTTTCTAACGTGGGAGGAAAATACCGTGGAGAATGAGGAATTCCCCCAGTTTTGTAGAGGACACGGGAGCTCTTTTCTTTTCCTTTCCGATGAAAATGGCTCGAATCTATCATTTTACGAGTGATTTGTATTTTTTAAAACGGTAAAAAGTGATATAAAATGATAAAAAATAATAAGTCAAAATTTTCATAATTTATCGTCATTTTCAAAAGTGTAAATGCTTTTATGGTAAAAATCACTTGTTCTGAGTGTTTGAATTGTATTTATTGTATACTACATAAGTTGTAAGATGTATAGTAAATTGTAAAGTAAAATGTTATATATGAAAATTTGTATAGTAATAATAACATAAAAATTTGTAAAAAAAGTAAAAATCACTTGTTGTAGGGTTTTTAATTGTATTTACTGTATATTGTAGTAATGTATAGTGAATCAATTAAATATTTGTTGCATTGTAAGATGTATAGTAAATTGTAAGATAAAAATTTACATAAAAGCTTTTGTACATTCTAGAAATTTTAGAAAAAAAAAATTTTGAAATTGTTTTTGGATTTTTATGTGTTTGTGTAAAAATGTGAAAATTTTTTAAATTTTTCTATCATTATAAATATACTTTTTTTTTACTATTTTTTACTTATTATGTTAGAAAAATTCTTGTAAGTAGCAAAAATTTTATCACGACATACTTCTTTAAATACATGCATCTTGTTTAACTTCTCTCAACTATCGTTAAACTTGTAGATACACAGAAAATGTAAAATTACGTTTAAAACGTTAAAATATAGAATATTTATAAAAAAATTTAAATTAATTTTTCAAAAATTTAACAATATGTATAAACAATCTTAAATTTGTTTTCATTTACTAATTTTCCTTTTTTATTTTTTTTATTTTTCGTTTCTTACATTTTTGATAAATAAATTTTATATAAAAATTTATATAATAATAATAACATGAAAATTCGTAAAAAAAAAGGGAAAAGATCTGCTTGACTCATTGACGATGCGACATTTTTGTTTATGCCGTCGTCCGTGGTTGTGGATGTGTTGTTTTCTGCACCTACCAATATCATCCACTGCGTTATACTTGACCAGCCTTTGACTTTCTTTTGGAATTAGATTTTAGAAGAAAAAAATTGTAACTTCAAATAATGGGATTCATACTAACACCCAACCTCTTAAATCTTACACAATTTGTTGAGGACAACAATAGTTACAATTTTTATACATTTTTCCAGTTTTTCTGTAGTTATAATTATTTATCTTATATATATATATATATATATATATATATATATAGGTAAAATAATTCCAGTTGGATCAAAGATTAACGGTTGTTTGATGAAGAGAGAGAGTGTTCGAAAAAAAAACTCCCCTACGAGAAAAAAAACTCCCGCCGATGACACCCACGTAAAAGTAGTATATTTATTTTAACACAAAAAAAATCACAAAAAGTCACCTGAGATGGGATTTGCAATTCATTTTCCCCAATTATCATCACTTGTGATTCGTCGTCCCGCTGGAAGTCTCATCGTCTTCCCCTCAATCTTTTTAAAGTTATCGAATGGAATACGGAAAGACGTCAGTTAGCGTTAGATTTATCGATGGATTATAGGTGTGCTTGCAAGTTTTTAAAAGTTAATTTATTAAGTGCATTGATTATACTTTCGTTTAACATGAATGAACATTTATTGGGGGAAAAATGTTTGCAACATTTTTTGGGAAAAAAGTTAGTTAGACCAAAGTAAAATATGTTTAATCTGAAATGTTACCCATCAACTACTCTGTAAAGTTATCAACGTACTTTGAAATTTAAAGTTATTTATCTTAGTCTGTTGATAATTAAAAGGTTGTAATATGTACTCCTTTACAGAGTGGTTGATAACTTTAATTAAATGTTGGTTGATAATTTCAAAGTCCCACTCCTTTATTGTCATACTTTTAATTAAAGAATCAACCATTCTCGAATTGTCAAAAGCTATTGTATGATAAACAGTAAGTATAATGGCTAGAACAGGACTATTCTGAAATGCAAGAGCATGATGAGTTAGAGTTCAATATTATAATGGAAGGGTCGGCTAGCCATCCTGATGGAGAAGGAGAAGGACGTGCAAGTCCACACCATGCCATGAAATTTTCTTCGGAGGATGATGCATATAATTTTTATAATGCATATGCAATGAAGAAAGGTTTTGCTATTAAAAAAAGTTGGTTCAGAAAATCAAAAGCTAGTGGAGAATTAATAGCACATAATTTTGTTTGTTATAAAGAGGGACATAAGGACATGAATGACAAA